>JAASAO010002970.1:0-11701 GCA_017311375.1 Mytilus coruscus
ATATGGGAAATTCATGGTTTGAGTACTGTAAATTCAGAAACTATTGCGTATTTATTATTGCTATTTCGCCATTTTAGACTAAAATGCGATTTAAATTGTTGCGATATTGTGTAAAACCTGTTTAATTCATATAAAATTTCAAAATGCGAGTTTAAATTATTGCGATTATAACCCTGTCGCATTTTTCGCAATAATAAAACCCCGCAATAATGTCTGAATTTACAGTATATAATCAAAGTTAAACCTACAACTAAATAACTTCTCCGAAATTCTGGTAACCAACCTGATAGATAGGCTGTTATAACTTTGGAAGAGTGACTACATAATAATATAGTGCTATATAGCTATATTCTGCTAGAAGAGAAAGCTCGCTGCAAAGTTATGTTAGGAAATAGCATAGCTGTCTAATGTTTCTTTCATAAGTGGACATTTGTCACTAATTCTAAGTTACGCACACCAAAAAGAAATCGTTACAGGTACCAGAAACAGTCTTTATGAATTCCATAAGATACAGATGAAACGAAGGTTGAAAGGTTGATAAAATATTTATGTTGAATGCTGTAGAATTTGAACCAATAAAATATATATGGAACCATACATGAAAATAATTCCTTTGAATACAAGTATAGTAGGTGCTGTACATAACAGTACAAGGTAAGTTAATATGATAAATGCACTAATGTTGGAGATAGCCTTGACTTGATACTAAAAGTTGGATATAAATGGGGTCATACATTTCAGTTTAACATTTGACATTTCTTCTACTGTTTTAAATATCAAGTTTTTTTCTGTTGGCTTTTTCGGCATGTTTAGACCATCAATACCATTTAAATATAAAATAAAAGTTTTTTAAAAGGGGTTGGGAGGTATGGATGATAGATAGATAATGTAATAAACTATCATGGTGCCCAAAATTTGAGGTATACAGTCAAATGAGTGACAAAATAAAGCACAGAAAATGATTAGAATGATTAAAAGTACATTTAAACTAAGTAACCTGAAACACCCCTAGGCTAGTAACACAATACTGACAACACCCTAGGCTAGAGACATGTAACTGACAACACCCGTGGCTAGTGACACGTTACTGATAACACCCTAGACTAGTGACATGTTACAGACAACACTTCTAGGTTGGTGACACTTTACTGATAACACCCTAGGCTAGTGACACATTAATGACAACATCCCTAGGCTAGTGACATGTTACTGACAACACCCCATGGCTAGTAGAGAATGACACATTACTGATAACACCCTAGGCTAGTGACACATTAATGACTTCACCCTAGGCTAGTGACACATTACAGACAATACCCTATGCTAGTGACACTTTAATGACAACACCCTAGGCTATGTTATTGACAACACCCATGGCTAGTGAATTACACATTACTGATAACACTACTAGGCTAGTGACACATTTATGACAAAACCCTAGGCTAGTGAATGACACGTAACTGATAGCACCCTAGGCTAGTGACACTTTAATGACAACACCCCTAGGCTCTGTTACTGACAACACCCATGGCTAGTGACATGTTGCTGACAACACCCCTAGGCTAGTGACACATTACTGTTAACACCCTAGGCTAGTGAATGACAACACTTCTGGGTTGGTGACACTTTACTGATAACGCCCTTAGGCTAGTGACACATTAATGACAACATCCCTAGGCTAGTGACATCTTACTGACAACACCCCATGGGTAGTAGTGAATGACACATTACTGATAACACCCTAGGCTAGTGACACATTACTGACAATACCCTATGCTAGTGACACATTACTGATAACACCCCTAGGCTAGTGACACATTACTGACAATACCCCTATGCTAGTGACACATTACTGATAACACCCCTAGGCTAGAGACATATAAATGACTTCACCCCTAGGATAGTGACATGTTGCTGATAACACCCCTAGGCTAGTAACACAATACTGACAACACCCCTAGGCTAGAGACATATAAATGACTTCACCCCTAGGCTAGTGACATGTTGCTGACAACACCCCTAGGCTAGTAACACAATACTGACAACACCCCTAGGCTAGAGACATATAAATGACTTCACCCCTAGGCTAGTGACATGTTGCTAACAACACCCCTAGGCTAGTAACACAATACTGATAACACTTATAGGTTGGTGACACATTACTGATAACACCCTAGGCTAGTGACACATTAATAAAAAAACCCTAGGGTAGTGACGTGACTGACAACACTTCTAGGTTGATGACACATTACTGATAACACCCTAGGCTAGTGACATGTGACTGACAACACTTCTAGGTTGATGACACATTACTGATAACACCCTAGGTTAGTGACATGTTGCTGACAACACCCTAGGCTAGTAACAATACTGACAACACCCCTAGGCTAGAGACATATAAATGACTTTTCCCTAGGCTAGTGACATGTTACTGACAACACCCTAGGCTAGTGACACATTACTGACAACACCCCTATGCTAGTGACACTTTAATGACAACACCCCTAGGCTATGTTACTGACAACACCCATGGCTAGTGAATGACACATTACTTATAACACACATAAATGACTTCACCCCTAGGCTAGTGACATGTTACTGACAACACTTCTAGGTTGATGACACATTACTGATAACACCCCTAAGCTAGTGACATGTTGCTGAAAACACCCTAGGCTAGTAACAAAATACTGACTAACACCTCTAGGCTAGAGACATATAAATGACTTCACCCCTAGGCTAGTGACATAATAATGACAACACCCTAGGCTAGTGACACATTACTGACAACACCAACCCCTAGGCTAGTGACATGTTACTGACAACACTTCTACGTTGGTGACACATTACTGATAACACCCCTAGGTTAGTGATACATATGACTTCACCCCTAGGCTAGTGACATGTCAATGACAACACCCTAGGCTAGTAACACAATACTGACAACACCCCTAGGCTAGTGACATGTTACTGACAACACCCCATGGCTAGTAGTGAATGACACATTACTGATAACACCCCTAGGCTAGTGACACATTACTGACAATACCCCTATGCTAGTGACACATTACTGATAACACCCCTAGGCTAGAGACATATAAATGACTTCACCCCTAGGATAGTGACATGTTGCTGATAACACCCCTAGGCTAGTAACACAATACTGACAACACCCCTAGGCTAGAGACATATAAATGACTTCAACCCTAGGCTAGTGACATGTTGCTGACAACACCCCTAGGCTAGTAACACAAAACTGACAACACCCTAGGCTAGAGACATATAAATGACTTCATCCCTAGGCTAGCGACATTTAAAATGACTTTACCCTAGGCTAGTGACATGTGACTGACAACACTTCTAGGTTGATGACACATTACTGATAACACCCTAGGTTAGTGATATGTTGCTGACAACAACCCTAGGCTAGTAACAATACTGACAACACCCTAGGCTAGAGACATATAAATGACTTTACCCTAGGCTATAGACATGTTGCTGAGAACACCCCTAGGCTAGTGACATAATAATGACAACACCCTAGGCTAGTGACACATTACTGACAACACCCCTAGGTTAGTGACATGTTGCTGACAACAACCCTAGGCTAGTAACAATACTGACAACACCCCTAGGCTAGAGACATATAAATGACTACCCCTAGGCTAGTGACATGTTGCTGAGAACACCCCTAGGCTAGTGACATAATAATGACAACACCCCTAGGCTAGTGACACTTTAATGACAACACCCCTAGGCTATGTTACTGACAACACCCATGGCTAGTGAATGACACATTACCTATAACACACATAAATGACTTCACCCCTAGGCTAGTGACATGTTGCTGAAAACACCCCTAGGCTAGTAACAAAATACTGACTAACAACCCTAGGCTAGAGACATACGAATGACTTCACCCTTAGGCTAGTTACATGTTGCTGACAACACCCCTAGGCTAGTGACACAATACTGACAACACCCCTAGGCAAGTGAAATCAATGACAACACCCCTAGGCTAGTGACACATTACTGACCGCACCCCTAGGCTAGTGACATGTTACTGACAACACTTCTAGGTTGATGACACATTACTGATAACACCCGTAAGCTAGGACATGTTGCTGACAACACACCTAGGGTAGTAACAAAATACTGACAACACCCCTAGGCTAGAGACATATAAATGAGTTCACCCTAGGCTAGTGACATGTTGGTGACAACACCCCTAGGCTAGTGACACAATACTGATAACACTTCTAGGTTGGTGACACATTAATGATAACACCCCTAGGCTAGTGACACATAAATGACTTCACCCCTAGGCTAGCGACATGTTACTGACAACACCCCTAAGCTAGTGACACATTACTGAACACACCCCTAGGCTAGTGACATGTAACTGACAACACCCTGTGGCTAGTGATTGACATATTACTGATAACACTCCTAGGCTAGTGACACATTACTGATAACACCCCTAGGCTAGTGACATTACTGACAACACCCCTAGACTAGTGACATGTTACTGACAACACTTCTAGGTTGGTGACACTACTGATAACACCCCTAGGCTAGTGACACATTGACAACATCCCTAGGCTAGTGACATGTTACTGACAACACCCCATGGCTAGTAGAGAATGACACATTACTGATAACACCCTAGGCTAGTTACACATTACTGTTAACACCCCTAGGCTAGTGAATGACATATTACTGATAACACTCCTAGGCTAGTGACACATTACTGATAACACCCCTAGGCTAGTGACATTACTGACAACACCCCTAGACTAGTGACATGTTACTGACAACACTTCTAGGTTGGTGACACTACTGATAACACCCCTAGGCTAGTGACACATTGACAACATCCCTAGGCTAGTGACATGTTACTGACAACACCCCATGGCTAGTAGAGAATGACACATTACTGATAACACCCCTAGGCTAGTGACACATTAATGACTTCACCCCTAGGCTAATGACACATTACTGACCACACCCCTAGGCTAGTGACACATTACTGACAACACCTCTAGTCTAGTGACATGTTACTGACAACACTTCTAAGTTGGTGACACATTACTGATAACACCCCTAGGCTAGTGACACATTAATGACTTCACCCCTAGGCTAATGACACATTACTGACCACACCCCTAGGCTAGTGACACATTACTGACAACACCTCTAGTCTAGTGACATGTTACTGACAACATTTCTAAGTTGGTGACACATTACTGATAACACCCCTAGGCTAGAGACATATAAATGACTTCACCCCTAGGCTAGTGACGTATTACTCACCACACCCCTAGGCTAGTGACACATTACTGACAACACCTCTAGTCTAGTGACATGTTACTGACAACACTTCTAAGTTGGTGACACATTACTGATAACACCCCTAGGCTAGTTACACATAAATGACAAAACCCCTAGGCTAGTAACACAATACTGACAACACCCCTAGGCTAGAGACATATAAATGACTTCACCCCTAGGCTAGTGACATGTTGGTGACAACACCCTAGACTAGTGACGTATTACTCACCACACCCCTAGGCTAGTGACGTGACTGACAACACTTCTAGGTTGATGACACATTACTGATAACACCCCTAGGCTAGTGGCATGTTACTGACAACACTTCTAGGTTGGTGACACTTTACTGATAACACCCCTAGGTTAGTGACATGTTGCTGACAACACCCCTAGGCTAGTAACAATACTGACAACACCCCTAGGCTAGAGACATATAAATGACTTTACCCCTAGGCTAGTGACATGTTCCTGAGAACACCCCTAGGCTAGTGACATAATAATGACAACACCCCTAGGCTAGTGACACAGTACTGACAACACCCCTAGGCTAGTGACATGTAAGTGACAACACCCCGTGGCTAGTGACACATTACTGATAACCCCTAGACTAGTGACTTGTTGCAGACAACACTTCTAGGTTGGTGACACTTTACTGATAACACCCCTAGGCTAGTGACACATTAATGACAAAACCCCTAGGCTAGTGAATGACACATAACTTATAGCACCCCTAGGCTAGTGACACTTTCATGACAACAACCCTAGGCTATGTTACTGACAACACCCATGGCTAGTGAATGACACATTACTGATAACACCCCTAGGCTAGTGACACATTAATGACAAAACCCCTAGGCTAGTGAATGACACATAACTGATACATAACTAGAGACATATAAATGACTTTACCCCTAGGCTAGTGACACTTTAATGACAACACCCCTAGGCTATGTCGTGAATGACACATTACTGATAACACCCCTAGGCTAGTAACATGTTGCTGACAACACCCCCTAGGCTAGTGACACATTACTGACAACACCCTTAGACTAGTGACATGTTACTGATAACACTTCTAGGTTGGTGACACTTTACTGATAACGCCCCTAAGCTAGAGACACATTAATGACAACATCCCTAGGCTAGTGACATGTTACTGACAACACCCCATGGCTAGTAGTGAATGACACATGACATAACACCCCTACGCTAAAGACACATAAGACTTCACCCCTAGGCTAGTGACATGTTACTGACAACACTTCTAGGTTGATGACACATTACTGATAACACCCCTAAGCTAGGACATGTTGCTGACAACACACCTAGGGTAGTAACAAAATACTGACAACACCCCTAGGCTAGAGACATATAAATGAGTTCACCCTAGGCTAGTGACATGTTGCTGACAACACCCCTAGGCTAGTGACACAATACTGATAACACTTCTAGGTTGGTGACACATTAATGATAACACCCCTAGGCTAGCGACATGTTACTGACAACACCCTAAGCTAGTGACACATTACTGAACACACCCCTAGGCTAGTGACATGTAACTGACAACACCCCCGTGGCTAGTGATTGACATATTACTGATAACACCCCTAGGCTAGTTACACATTACTGTTAACAGCCCTAGGCTAGTGAATGACATATTACTGATAACACTCCTAGGCTAGTGACACATTACTGATAACACCCCTAGGCTAGTGACACATAAATGACTTCACCCCTAGGCTAGTGACATGTTACTGACAACACCCCTAAGCTAGTGACACATTACTGAACACACCCCTAGGCTAGTGACATGTAACTGACAACACCCGTGGCTAATGATTGACATATTACTGATAACAGCCCTAGGCTAGTGAATGACATATTACTGATAACACTCCTAGGCTAGTGACACATTACTGATAACACCCTAGGTTAGTGACACATAAATGACTTCACCCCTAGGCTAGCGACATGTTACTGACAACACCCCTAAGCTAGTGACACATTACTGAACACACCCCTAGGCTAGTGACATGTAACTGACAACACCCCGTGGCTAGTGATTGACATATTACTGATAACACCCCTAGGCTAGTTACACATTACTGTTAACACCCTAGGCTAGTGAATGACATATTACTGATAACACTCCTAGGCTAGTGACACATTACTGATAAAACCCGTAGGCTAGTGACACTACTGACAACACCCCTAGACTAGTGACATGTTACTGACAACACTTCTAGGTTGGTGACACTACTGATAACACCCCTAAGCTAGTGACACATTAATGACAACATCCCTAGGCTAGTGACATGTTACTGACAACACCCCACGGCTAGTAGAGAATGACACATTACTGATAACACCCCTAGGCTAGTGACACATTAATGACCACCCCTAGGCTAGTGACACATTACTGACCACACCCCTAGGCTAGTGACACATTACGGACAACACCTCTAGTCTAGTGACATGTTACTGACAACACTTCTAAGTTGGTGACACATTACTGATAACACCCCTAGGCTAATGACACACAAATGACAACACCCCTAGGTTGGTGACATGTTGCTGAAAACACCCCTAGGCTAGTGACACATTTCTGACAATACCCCTAGGCTAGTGCCATGTTACTGACAACACTTCTAGGTTGGTGACACATTATTGATAACACCCCTAGGCTAGTGACATATGAATGACAAAACCCCTTGGCTAGTGAATGACACATTACTGATTACACCCCTAGGCTAGTGACACATTTTTTACAACACCCCTAGGCTAGTGACATATTACTGACAACACTTCTATGCTAGTTACACATTAATGATAACACCCCTAGGCTGATTTCTGCTTATATATGAATATGGCTCTACTGTCCAGTTTTAACATATTAACTTTTTCCTAGGCTATGAATATGACTTTGTTGTCTTATATGAAATAAACCTTAGCATTCATGTTTTTCTTTGTTCTTTTTAAGAGTAAGAGCTGAAGAAAACTGGTGGAATCAAGAAGGAGTTGAGGTGACAACCTGTGTTTGAGAAAACATAAATTCACCATCATAAAGTTTGCTTGAGCAGACATAAAAAAATAAAAATATATTGTTATATGCAGCAGTTATTAATTATTATAAAAGTTTTCTTTATTTGTAATATTAAACTGTCATTTGAGCACAGTTCAGTGTTAATGTGGCTGGAACATCCTTGACGTCTTCAGTTGTTGGTATCTGGTTTCTAGCTTTTTGTAATTTATATCTTTCCATGCAGTTACAAAAAAAACCTCTTTGGGTTGAAAACTGTAATATGTTGTTCATTGTAAATATGGAGTGTCTTTCTGAAACGTTCAATAAAGTTAATAATTAATACATTAAATTTTATATGTTGAATGGTAACAATAACCTGTGAAATAAGTTGGAAGTTCTAATAGTTAACCGGCATATATGGAAATTCATGTTTTGAGTACTGTAAATTCAGAAACTATTGCGTGCATTTATTATTGCGATTTCGCCATTTTAGACTAAAATGCGATTTAAATTGTTGCGATATTGTGTAAAATCCTGTTTAATTCATATATAAAATTTCAAAATGCGAGTTTAAATTATTGCGATTATAACCCTGTCGCATTTTTCGCAATAATAAAAACCTCGCAATAATTTCTGAATTTACAGTATATAATCAAAGTTAAACCTACAACTAAATAACTTCTCCGAAATTCTGGTAACCAACCTGATAGATAGGCTGTTATAACTTCTTGGAAGAGTGACTACATAATACTATAGTGCTATATAGCTATATTCTGCTAGAAAGAAAGCTCGTTGCAAAGTTATGTTAGGAAATAGCATAGCTGTCTAATGTTTCTTTCATAAGTGGACATTTGTCACTAATTTTAAGTTACGCACACCAAAAAGAAATCGTTACAGGTACCAGAAACAGTCTTTCTGAATTCCATAAGATACAGATGAAACGAAGGTTGAAAGGTTGATAAAATATTTATGTTGAATGCTGTAGAATTTGAACCAATAAAATATATATGGAACCATACATGAAAATAATTCCTTTGAATACAAGTATAGTAGGTGCTGTACATAACAGTACAAGGTAAGTTAATATGATAAATGCACTAATGGTGGAGATAGTCTTGACTTGATACTAAAAGTTGGATATAAATGGGGTTCATACATTTCACAGTTTAACATTTGGACATTTCTTTCTACTGTTTTTAAATATCAAGTTTTTTTCTGTTGGCTTTTTCGGCATGTTTAGACCATCAATACCATTTAAATATAAAATAAAAGTTTTTTTTAAAAGGGGTTGGGAGTGGTATGGATGATAGATAGATAATGTAATAAACTATCATGGTGCCCAAAATTTGAGGTATACAGTCAAATGAGTGACAAAATAAAGCACAGAAAATGATTAGAATGATTAAAAGTACATTTAAACTAAGTAACCTGATCATAATCCAAGTTATTAACAAAACATAGTTATTTTGGGTGCTGCCGTGTCCTGGAAAAATTAGCTATTTCAGCTATGACCAGTTATTTATTAAAGGTTCTTTTTCCGACCTTCTTTTACAGTAAGGGTCCCTACAGTTTAGATTTGGGTAAGGTTTGGGGTAAACGATAGTTAAATAAAGCTCTACATGGGTTGGGACCCCTAAAGTAAAATAAGGCCCTTTTTCATGGGGTTTACATACAAGATATTGATTCATGGACTAGTAATAGAACATATTTGACCAACGTAGACGACCACCCATTATTTTTCGTCCTTATCCAAAATGTGTATTTTCGAAGTCTTCAAATGCAGTTATTTTTCTGAATATTTGATATACGGATGTCGACTTTCTACGACTTTCTCTTCATTTGAAAGAACCCTAAAAATCGACGGTCTACATTTACATAGCAATTCCAAACAAGAAATTATATTGTTACTACACCCTCGGGTGTGCATAACAAAACTAGAGTGCCAAAGTTGTGTACTCAACATGACGAGTTGCATAACATTGTAGCGCCCTCCCCCTTTTTTATGGAAAACACTTGGACATTTCTCTTGGTTTACCTTCTATGCGTATGTTTAAATGTTTGGAATTTGACACTCTTTGTGTTATAAATTTTGTTGTACTTTCTAATTCATGTTCTAAAATTTTGTCTTCTACTTCTGATAATGAATTTAAAATTAAAACGACTGGCATATCTGTTTTTAAAAATATTCCCGCTTGTTAACTTAGTGCTTAGCAACGACGTAATCACGTTAAAGACGTGATCTCGTTTCCCGCGATACTTAAGATAATGAATATTCATACTACCCTAGGCTAGTGATACGTAGAGCTATCCGAATCCTGAAGATGTAACGAGCAATTTGGTAAAATAAATTTGTCGTTATCTTTACGTGTCATGGGCGAGTAGTGGCCACAAGAAAAACAGTGTTTGGGGAGATAACTCTTACAACGAAAGTATTTGGTTACGCAGTTGTCAGTTTTAAAAGCGTATAAACTATATGATATCATATTCCAAATATCTAAGCGACATCTTTGAAACATCAATACTACGCAAGAAAAAAAATTAGAAGCGAAGAAAAAAAAATAATAATAATTAAAACCAATTGTTCAGAGAACAATTGAAGGTCTTTCCACCCATAAAGATCTATTTTGATATGAAAATATTAAAATTGCGGTAATGTCATTTCCAGGCCAAATGATAGCTTATTGTACGCTGATTCCAAAAATATATAGTTTCTATGCATTTTTTTAAATAAGGGAGATAATTCTTACTTTCGGTTTGAAAATGTTACTTCGTATAATTTGAATGTTTACTTGACACTGATTCCAAAAATATATGGTTCTATATACTTTATATTAAATAAGTACACAAAAATAGCTACTCTGGTTTACACAAGGTCACTTCCTGTTGGATTTTCAAGGTCAAATGGCTTGCAACCTAATGCAAAAGTCCCATGGCTTTATCATGTATACATATGAGGTAAAAGCAAAGGTCAAAATCCAGAACATCAAACTTACCTATGACCTTGAGCTCAATTTCAAGGTCATAAACCAAGGACTCAATTCAAAAGACCCTAGGTCTTAGTTATATATGGTTAATGAGTTATATCACCATACGCCGTATTTTTAAATACAAGAGGAGAAAACTCTAATTTAATGGAAGCACTTTAAACCAAAATGTATGTGTTACTTATACGTCCTAACTAACAATTTAGTAATAATATGTTGTCGATATCTTATACGGTTTTTGAAAAGAAGTGAAAATAAGCCAAAATCAAAATTTAGAATATGACCTTGACCTTTGACCTTGACCAAATTTTTCTTTTTTGGACCAAGGACCTCAAATCCAAAGACCATAGGCCAATATCACTTA
>JAASAO010003976.1:0-11991 GCA_017311375.1 Mytilus coruscus
AATATCTAGAAATATCAAAAAACATCATACTCGGTCAACAAGGTGCTTTATTACTCTATATTCAGAACATTAAAACATTGAAAGTTTTAAAAATTATAGATAATAAGCGTTATGGCAGATCTAAAGATGCTAAGAGATCGGAACATTCGAGCATCAATTTTATATTTCCAAAATCTCTAGAAGAGTTGTACATAGAAAAAGATATAAAAGATAATTTGTACAACATAGTATTTAACAACAGTTTCAATCTTAGAGTGGTAAGCTTGAAGGACAATGATTTCTGGACATGTGTAGGAAGTTTTCGAGGAGTTCAAAATGTGGAATACTTTGATATGTCTGGATGGACATGCTCGCAACTGTCAATTAATTTATTATATGGTTTTACAAGTTTGCAGACACTGAAAGCAAGTGGATCACTTCTAGGACAAGGATTTGTAAACACTGCTTATGCTGGGTTTTTTTTAAGCGAGTCGCTAAGAATTCGAGATATAAACCTGTCATCTAATAAAATAACAACTTTACCAAAAGGATTCTTTATGCACCCGTTTGACCAGTTGTCATTCCTTAATATGTCGCATAACAATCTTACAGTATTTCCTCAATTCCATTCCAGTGTTAAAATATTAAATCTCATTGATTTAACCTTTAACAGTATAACGCACTTTGCAGACAATGACATAGATCAAATTGAAAAGCTTGGAGAGGTGGAATTACTCTTGAAAGGAAATCCCTTCCAATGTTCCTGTAAAACGCTACAGTTTTTGAAGTGGTTGAGTAAGTCAGAACGAGTACGCGATATTTTAGATGTTACATGTGTTACTGATTCGGCATCTCGTACGTTTATTTTTGAAGTTATTTCAGATCTAAAAACATTTGAGATTTCCTGCAAAACGAAATTCTGGTTGCCTTTTGCTGTTTCTATAACCTCCATTATCATATTTGCTATGATATTAATCGTTATCTTCTTTCGATATAAATATGCTGTTGAGTACTTTTTACTGAGATTCAAAATGAAAATGAAAAATTACATCGAATTGCAGCAGGAATATACTCATGATGCTTTTATATCATATAGTCACACAGATTCTGTATGGGTAAAACAATTTCATGACAAGGTAAATAGTATGGGGTTCGATTTATGCCTGGACGCCAAGGACTTCATAGCTGGTAACGGTATAGCAGAAAATGTAATAAATGCTATCGATTCCAGTAGAAAGGTTATATTTATTATAACTCACAATTTCTTAAAGAGTTCTTGGGGGTCGTATGAAATGGAAATGACACGTATGCATGCCTTTCAGAAAGGAAGAGAAGACATGGTTATTATTGTTGTAAAGGATAAGATTAAAGTTATTGATATGCCGGAAATAATGAAAAGTATTTGGTTTAAAATTATTTGTATCCAATGGCCAAACGATGACAATCTGCCATACAATACAGAGGAACTTTTTTATGAAAAGATAAAGATTTCTCTCCAACAGAATGAGGAATCTACAAGGAATGTGGTTTCATAGAACTGTTAATTTCATGTCAATAAAAAAAACTTGATTAAATTTCTTGTTTGAAGTTAAGTTTAGATAATAAGGCTGAATTACTTATCAAATAAATAATTCGAGTATATTATTTAACAATTCTTAACGATGTGACTTTAAATACCTTTTTCAGCTTGGAAGCACTTTGTTTTTATAATTAAGCTGTTGTCGACATTTGTATTGGATGTTCTACCTATGTCATTTCGAGTTGATGTTATGAAGCTAGTTACATTATAGGATTTTTATTTAGGCCGTCTCTTTTAATGCTCTTTAGCCTGTTAATTTTGTTTAGCTGAACTGTTAAAGCCCTGTGGTTTTTATTCCGTTAAGTTTAACACTAGTAGCAATATTTAAGTCTGAAACGGTCATTTTGGTCTGATCAAGTCTTAGTCGACTGGATTTACTGCTAGCGAAAAACGACAAGACTTTTTCAGACTTTCAGACGCTGTCACGATATACCTTGTTAAGTCCGTTCAGTCATGTCAAGATAAACAAGACAGATTCCGCTTGCATCCGATTACGACTTGATCAGATCATGTTCAGATCAAATCAGATCAAAGGTAAAAATGCCGTTTACATTTTGTAAGATCGTGTTCAGTCGTGTTAAGATTTTAAATATTCGCATGCAAAACGGGCGACACTTTCTTTGTGTTTATCAAGTATTGTTCCCCCTTTATGAATAAAATCGGCAAAGAATGGATGGTATTCTTTTTTGGTCTTTAAATGTTATATTGTATGTCTATTAAATAAATAACGTTTGCAAACTTACAATTCATTTTTTACCGATGTTTTTTCAAGTCAACATTTAATTGGTTATATAGGAAAAGAATAATTGTTGTAACCGGAAAAGTGTGTAAGTCATAAAAACTTTGCAGTCGTGCTTTCTGGCATGAAGTAATTTAGTATTTATTCATTCCGTCTGTAAAGATATAATGATTAATAATAAATATAAAAAATGATCTTAACAAATTTTCGTCTGTGATTTAAAATAATTGTTCTTAGCCATATAAAATGTGTCATGGAAAATATATTCTGTGTATCTTATTTACTTTATATTGTTTCAAGTTTCAAATTTTTGACAGATGACGGTTATTTACATTTCAATATACGGATTATCTGAGCAGTCAATCGAAACGGGTTGTTAAACACTATCTTAATAATTATAAACACCCATGCAACGCTGTGGCTGTTTTATTCATGGAAGTTAAGTAAATTATATTTCCATGTTTTATCATATATAAGGATACACCGGATAAAATTATTACATTTACAAATAATAAAACATTATTTCAAAATAAATGCAACAAGAATACAAGCATTTTTCAAAGATCTAGGTAACAGTTTATATTTAGTATAGGTACGTATAAAACCCAATTTTGATACTTCTCTGACCTTTTTTTTTTTTTTTTTTTTTTTTTGCATCAAGTCTTTTTTAGCAAGAACTAATAAAAGAATAAACTATATTATAGTAAAATAAAGAATGGAATAAGTTAAGAAATGATTGGTAAAAAGAATATGTACAGAATAATAATTCTAGTTTACGTTTTATATTTCTGTTTCGTAGCAGATTTGTTTTATATAATACCCGTGTTACTTCTAATTTTAAAAACAAAATGTCAAAGGAGCTTGGTACCTAAACGGCTCTGTGGTGCTTCAAAAAATATATCCTTTTAATAATTAAAATTTAATAAATCTTCATTCATCAAGGCTAATGAACAATTTCCCAAACTGTAAAAAGAAAATGTGTAATAAAACGTAATTATTTCAAGATTTTTCTCTTATATATTCAATCAATTGTCAACAAATTATTTGTGACTTTTTGTCCTATAAAATTTGTAACTTTCTGTCCTGTGACTATTTGTCCGCGGTCCGTTGGAAATGACCTCCAGCACTCAGGGGGAGCTGCCGAGACTACCAATGCTAATTATTAGATAGAATAATAAGTACATCAGTCATTCTCAATTTTATATTTATATAATCAAAATATGCATGCTGGTGCTTAAAAAACCTGTTTCAAATGTTTAATTTAAGGAATGCTCTGATTTCAAAACTTATATATTTCTCTTTTGCTTTCGATTGATATCATTCACATACCATGTAATATTGTTCGCTGAACATTCAAATATCTTAGCCAATCATGTGCACTGCAATCTTTAGAAAAATAATAAACCTGTTTTAAATTGTGTACATTGTGCGAATGTCGTGTTCGACTTATAATCCTTTAATCTTTGAAATAGTCATAAATTACTATTAATATAATTATTCTGTTGCATCTACGTAACTCTATATGCGTGTGTTTTACTTAAAAAGATGTGAATATATTTAATTTTCTTTCAACAAAATTTCCTTCTTCAATTTGCTACTCTTCTACAAGAAAAAACCAACACATTTATTGTTTAGTTTTTGCCATCGAAGTTCTTGATAGATCTGTTTTTTTATGATCGATCTATCAGGTAAATACCAAAAATGAGTTTTACAAGTACATTGACGGCTGTGAATTAAGGATTAGTTACTTTATGGACAACTCATTTACCTGAATGGTAATATTAACCTTAGTCTGTGTCTTTTAATAATTTGATAATTTTTTCCTCTTTTGTAAATTATAAACAAAGAAAACAAACGGTATAATCTATATGAAAAACGAGAAACGAAAAACACGTATGAACCACATCAACAAACGACAACCACTGAACAACAGGTTCCTGACTTAGGATATGTGCAAACAAATGCAGCGAGTTTAAATGTTCAAAAGCATTATTATACGAAAAATTCCCGAGACTTACGTTACAATGTTCTTATATTTTCAGAATCGTATGTGTTAATAGCAAAAGATATAATTTTGTCAGAAAAAAAATATGATTCGTACACATTTAAATAGCTTAGAAAATATCCTTTTACCAAATGATGAGAATTTTTTTTTTTAATTTGTAATACTTATTACTTCATAATCTTTTTCTGACACGACTTCTCGTCCAGAATATGCATGAAATGTTTGCCGCTGGACGTTAAGCATTCAACACTCAATCAAAGTTTGCTCTAAAAAATGAAGTAAACAATATAAGCTACAATTGTATCCATCACTTGCTGTCTGTTGTCTGTGTGTACCGTAAACAAACTGAATTTGTTTTTGTCCAGAAATATATTCCTTAGACGAGTTCAAGTATGTAAATATATTCATAGGGTTAGGTGGTAGTTGAAATCATTAAGTGCAATCATTTTGTGCCCGTCGTCGTCTTTCATACATATCAAATCTTTCATACATATCAAATGTTGTATCCACTGTTTGCTGTTCATATGCTCGTCGTCTGTTGTTTATGGCAGTCAGGCTTCGGTCTTCAAATTTTAGCCTCCACTTAAGTAATGATCAGTCATAGAGGTGACCTTTTTTTTTTCTCTCGGGACAAACATTTTTTCTTTACTAAAAAAAACCATTAAACAATTTTATATATGTTATCATAATTTAACCGATACATACTCTAGATTTTAAACTATAGAAGTTGAATTTAAAACAAAAAAGATCTAAAAACAATGATAAATCCCTAAGTATTTTTATGGTAAACAAATCTAATGTCTAAGGTTATTTCTTATGCAAATCATTAAATTTTCATATTTTTAAAAGATAATAGTGTTACCAGTTATGTAATTTGACACGTGTCTTACGGTTCACGGATTTTTGGCAAAATTAAAGAAAAACTGGCACGTGCTTGAACATTGTTAAATTTTTCATTTATTTGGTGTCTTCAACCTATACCAACAACAAACAGGGGCGAATCCAGAACCTTGATTCTAAGGGGGGGGGGGGGGCACAATGAGACCAACATTAAATATTTATTTAGAGATGTATATATGCGAGTGTGGGTGATAATGGTTTGGGGTGTCAGATAATCGTTTCTATAGTTCGATATCTTTCATTTTTTTTTATTGTTTATTCTTCTGTCAATTGATCTGTATTATAATTGACCTTAACATTCATGTACTATTTGCCACTGGAAGTTAAGCAACAAACAATCCCCTTTTTATTCTGTTATTTATATTTATTTATATTTATTGGTCCCATTATTCTCTTTTCTATAAACCCCATCAGTGACCCCATTCATATCCTCATACATGTATGTACATGGTAATTGAAACAGGAAAAATATACTGTCATATATTACTGTATGCTTGGACTGGGCGACCTACATTTGCGCGGATTTGAAAACGACAAGCATTACATTTGCGCGGAGAAATGGTATTACGTTTTCGCGAGTTTACCTTTAGTTTACCTGTTGTTTTTTTTTTTTTTTTTTTACCTGTAATTTGTTTTTCGATTATTGTTTTGAACATAAATTGGCGATCATACCACATCTTCTTATTTCATATATTGATAAACATATATTAGACAAGTCTTTATTTGTGTATATAGACATTAAAAGCACTACATTTCTGTAAAAGAAAAGTTTTGAATTAAATACAGTGAATATCATGGAAAAGAACATTCAAATTATATAGTCATGAATAAAACGCAGTATACACAAGATGATATCTATACGGGAATCATCTATAGATCAGTCCTTGCCTGGTACTTGTATCCTAGCGATTTCAGATAGCATTGACGGGAAACATCATTAGTTTGAAATTTCAGAAATGGTTGAACGGTAAACTGAATTTTCTCTTTGTCTGTGCGTCAATCATTAACATGTGTATGTAAGATGACCGATAAAACAGTTTAATTTTTTTTTTTTTTTTTTTTTATTAAGTAAATTTGTTCAAATTAATTTCAGTTTATTTAACAATATTAAGTAATTATATATATAAAAAGTTATGGATTTATTTTTCATATGTTTAGTATAAATTAATCCGCGCAAATGTAGTAACTTTTAACCAGGTAAATTTCGTGCAAACGTAATGCGTTTTGTCGCGCAAACGTGGATTTTTCTTCGCGCAAATGTAGGACTAATTCGCGGAAACGTAACGCGCCGATTTTGAAAATAGGTACTACATTTCCAGTAAGCAAAGCCTAGGCAAGATTCACGTATCATATACTATATTACACAAATGTACATAATGGATAAACGTTACGGTATTAGTTCCAGATTATGTTTTATAACATACAAAAATGCGTTTTATTAATGATTATACATTAGACAATGACACTCAGGAAGGGGGCAGTTTTTTAAAACAAATTGTTGGTTTTCTTTGAAAATAGCAGTGAAAAGAAAATACGACATTCAGTTTAAAAAAAAATATTCTTTGAAAAAAAAAGTTTGCTGTTGAATAAAGTCACTAAAAAGACAGTTTTGAAGAAAGAAAAATAACAAAAATGGTAATGTGAGAATTTTGTTATGAAGAAATATCCCAATATCCCATATATCGATACTCACATTTTTGACACTAAACATTTATTTGTACATATTTGTTTAAAACACAGATTTCGGTTAGTAATTTCTTTCCTGATCAGAAGATTTCACCTGTTAATCGTTCTTAATCTGTGATATTTTATCAAAAACCAATGAAAATATCCGTACTTTTCCTATCAATATGTACATGTATATAGTTTACATCTAATCTTTTTTGTGTCTTAAAGTCATAAATTGTGGGGGGAAAAATAAAATAGTATGTCTCATATAAACCTTCAAGGTTTTGCAGTAAAAAATCGTATCCTTTGCCCAGTTTCTTGTCCCGTTTATTTGTCGGTTATAACAGAGACATCTATTCTGGTTATAACATTTGAAAAAAAAACAATTTTGCCTTGTAATGCATTTTCAAATTTCTGACCAATATAGCGAAACAAGTAAAGTATTTACAAGTTCATGAAATTTAGAATCAAGGCTGGGACTATTATACTTTTTAAATGCATAGCTATTTTCTCGTTTTATCGGCTTACTATGCAGCAACGGATATAGAATTAATGAGACATGTTAGGTTCAAAGATGTATGAACAAAATATTCTTTTACTAGTTTAAATTGCATTGATTTTTACATGCAAAAGAAAGAAATATTAGCAAAAATAAGTGCTTTGTATTTTTATAGAGATCTAAAACAAATTTCCGTCACTATGGGACATTAATGTTATAATTTTTTCAAAAAGAAGTAAAAAACTATTAAATATCTTATCTAATAGTTATTTTCGATCATCAATATATCTTTCTATGAGAAAACTCGCTATAGTATTTATGAATGCAATAGAGTACTTTTGATATAAAAAAATAAATAAATATGCACAAATCGATCTTTTTCATTATTCAAAATTGCCAAACGCGGGAGCTGAAATCGCACCAGGTGATCTGAAAAGTTTGCATGCCGCACATAGGCTGTCTTCTTTCCTCTAATACTAACTAAACTAATACAAGCAATACCATATCTGCGACTTTTCGTATTTATATTTTCTCTTATCACTCTCATTTAATATGTTATGCATAAGTGCAATATTGGGAATGGTTTATTCCCCCACAAGCTAACTAAATAAATTTATCAACCCTCTAGCTGATCAGATGTTAATACAACCACTATCAGTCTATACGGAGTGAAGTATTTTTATTTCTTCAAATAGGCTTTTTGGGATCATTGTGCGACCAGTGGCATATATTACATGCATGTTGGAACAGGAAAATTAACAATAGGTACTATTAGAACCATGTTCACATTATTATACATTATAGCCAACAATTGTGATGATGACGAATTTCTTAAACTGTTCAAGGATTACTATACAAATCCTTGAACTGTTCGAAAACAATCTAATTGAAATATAAATCTATGATTTTACTATGTCCATAACTTCGACGAACCAACGCAAGTTAGATATCGACCTGATTTGTTCTGGATGTTTCTTTTTTATCTTCAATATACATGTATATATTTTAAATTGCGACTATCTATAGTTCCGTAACTTTCCATCTAGGCGTGTAAACCAATGACCGACAAGTGCGTACATTTTTGTTAAATCAATGTTTCAAAATGTCCATAATTATTGACAACGAGTATATACTTACATTTTTCACAATTTACCCTTGAAAATTTAGGAAATAGATTTTTATTTCATCAAATCTGTTTTTGGAATTATTTAGATTTTCATAAAAGTCATTCTTTACATCAGAAATGTTATTAATAAACAAGCGTAAGAGTTACGTAATGACTAGTATATCACTGTCAGACACGCGAGACAAAAAAAGATGTTTATTACACCTGATAGTTTTTAAATGGAAAGTTACAAGTTACCGGCTGAGTACACTGGACGCTCAGAAGTGACGCGATGCATGAACTTGCAATTTGTAATTGTGTAATAAGAGTTTTTAAGCCCGACGCTATTGTTCTCTGGTCTGTTCCATAGAAAATTGTTTTAAAGTAGTCACGTTCTCTCTAGTTTTCTTTGGGACATCTTTAAATTTGAAACACGATCTCCAATTCTCAAAACGTCCATTGCATACGCGCGTTTGCAATCCGACACCTCATCCGTGACACTTTCCGTGCCACATGACACTTCTGTTGATATTAAATATTTGCGCATCTGGCTAGCCGGAATATAGGCACGCCGCAGAATAAAACGTATCTAAATCCGTATAATTTTATGAGAGTCTTGATTGGGGTATAGGGAAGTCTTCATTTTCGTATTTATAAACTTTATAGGACCAAATTCCTTTTCCTGAAATTTAGCGCACAAGGTATATTTCGACAACAAGAAGGTATGTCCTTCAGTCAAAACATATTGTTTTTAATCCAAGCTAGGCTATAATCTATTTTCCTTCTTTATTTCTAAATTCTCCATTCATGCTAAACGGAGAAAAAACAAATATAAAATTTGATAAAATATATACTTGCATCGGGAAAACTCGTGGAATAAAACATGTATATATACGACTGTTTCAACACAATTATTTGAATCAAGGAATGCTCTTGATTTTACAATTGTATACTCTTAAATTTGTTATCATTTCGATAAATGTCACATTGTTTAGCAAGTGACATTGTTCGCTGAACGTTAAACGAGTCACAGCAGTCATAAATAGATTAACCATGTTGGAAACGTCGCGAATGGCAATTTAAAACTGAAAACAAAATAAGAATATTTTAGGTTCATCATTCCATATTATATAAGCGGCCTCGGTGGCTAAGTAATCCAAGTAGTCGGACGTACTATTGTGTCACTAGCCTTCAAAATTCTGCACTTGGCAGGAGCCCTCGACTCAAATCTTCTGCTGTGACTAGGTTGTATTTGCGATACACGTGCGTTAATATTACCTGGTGGAGTTGAGTAAGTGCCCCCATCTTCACTAGGCTGTGAAGAGGAGAGGACTGGATCGTGACTCACTCTTGCCTAGCGAAGATGAAAAATAAACAAATAAAGAAAGAAAGAAAGAAAGAAAATAAAATAAATAAATAAGATAAAAAAGAAAGATAGAACAAATAAAGAAAGAAAGAAAGAAAGAAAGAAAAAAATGAATAAATAAATAAATAAATAAATAAATTTATTTCAACAAATTGCTGTTGAAGGCATTTAAAAAAAAACTTCCAAACTGTACGTGTGTTTGTAAAATTTTGTATCGAAGGACATAAGTTTGGACATAACTATAAATAAAAAGAAATAATGTATTTCCAAAAGACGAGATATAAACATACTCCGAAATTTTGGATTTTTACTTATTACAGCTATTCTCCAATCTTTTTAATGACTACTCAAAATTGCGGTTTTGCAACGTCCACATGTTTAGGGTTAACTGTTTCATTTGTAGTGTTCAGAAAGAAGCCATTATAATATTGTTCGAACCTTAAACTACACACACTGAGCTATGATACTATGATAGATGTAATTGTAAAATAGTCATGTAATTGCCAATCTTATTTCATGCGTTATGGATCATTGGGTGTTTTACCTGTCCACCCGATTGATTACTTGCACGTGCCATTGATCTCAATCTTTAAAAACAGAACATACAAAATTACGACAAGGATTTTGCCATTTGATTGAGGACATTCCTTTTTGAATTTTCCTCGGAGTTCAGTACTTTTGTAATTTTACTTTTTGGTATCGTGTAGTTAACAACTGTGTGATGTAAATCATTGTTAAGAAAAATATTGTACAATACAAGCTAAGAAAATAGAAACTTGTCCAAGTTTTACAAAGTAACCCACACGAAAGTAACAAGTTTATAAAATGCTCTAAATCAAATTTCCAGTTTTAATACGAGGAAAGTATCAACAGATAACGAATTGTAGCACCTGACATAAAACATAATAAATATGTGCTCATTAAATTGCTAACGTTCACTTCACTTGAAATATGACGGATAGTTCTCTCATTGGCAATCATACCACATCTCCTTAAATTCATATTGTTAAGTTTAAAATTTCCAGTGCAGTTACTTTTTTCAGACAAAACTCAGTATCCGTATACATTTTATTTGGGATAACGACTACTTTTTTTTACCTGCCGGGTTAACACCATGTTAGGGTTTAGTGTATAACATACATGTTTTGTAAGTAACGATGTAACGATTACATACAAAAAAAAACAAAACAAAACGAAACAAAAACCGATTTCCCAAATACACGCAATTTCCGTCTATCTAAAATCTGTTCTAATACGGTAACTTCTGAGGGTAACTTTTATAATCCTTAGTAAATATACATGTATAAATTTTATATCTTTATATACAGGTTTCAGCAAATAATAGTTAACTTTTATTCGCAGATACACAATTAATAAATAATTAAAATAAACTAACATTAATTTGAAAAATAAAACCAACGACATGGATAGACGAATTATTTTTTAAGTCCTCAACAAAACAACAACAGAAATAAATAATCAACAGATGATTTTCTTTATTTATTTATTCGAAAGTTACGCTTTTATTCTAGCAAATATTTCTCAATTTAAAATGTATCATCAATCAGAAGGGGCGTAACTCGTAGTATCATACTAGCATACTGAACGGATCTTAACACTGTCTGACAAATTTGAAAGGAATTTTTCGGGTTTGGTCTGATTTGGTCTGAAACCGTCTTAACAGACTTAAAAGGACACAAGCATATTCTGTCTTGTTTATCTTGACATGACTAAACGGACTTAACAAGGTATATCGTGACAGCGTCTGAAAGTCTGAAAAAGTCTTGACGTTTTTCTCTAGCGGTAAATCCAGTCGATTAAGACTTGATCAGACCAAAATGACCGTTTCAGACTGAAATCTTGTTACAAGTGTAATGATTTTAATTGTTCCATTTATTTATTTATTTATTCATTTTGTTTTTGCTTTTAAGCGTGTTAACAAGTTATAATATATTTTATCTATTGAGGCAATTTGATTGCTATACTCATTTAATAAAGTTTGCTGTTCTGTTATGCCCTTTGATGGTCGCGATCTAAAGCGTACACTTTTGGCTTATCTCATTGCCCTTTTGGTTTTTATGTGTTAAGTGTGTCATTATTTCGGCTGTTCGATTTAGTCCCTTGATTTTAATGCTCGAACGCGTGTTGTAA
>JAASAO010000201.1:0-35245 GCA_017311375.1 Mytilus coruscus
AGTTTTTCAAAAGAAGGTGGCGGTGACCCCTGGACTTCCCTATATTTCATTTCATTTGTTTTATTGTCCCATACAAGAATATATATGGGTTAGGGTGGCGATCTCGACCGTTTACAAGTTTTTAAACAGTAGGGGTGGGGTGACCCCAGGGGACTGGCCTTTTATTTCATTTGATTAGTTTTATTCTCCCATACAAGAATATATATGGTTTCAGGGTGGGGATCTTGACCATTTACAAGTGAAAATGGTTACATCATTTACAAGTTTTTAAAAAGAATAGGGGTGGGGATTACCCCAGGGGACTTCCCCTCAATTTCATTTGATTTGTTTTATTGTCCCATACAAGAATATATATGGTTTAGGGGTGGGGATCTCGACCCTTTACAAGTTATAAAAAAGAGGGGGTGGGGCGGGGGTTACCCCCATGGACTTCCACTATATTTCATTTGATGTGTTTTATTGTCCCATACAAGAATATATATGGTTTAGGGGTGGGGATCTCGACCATTTACAAGTTCTCCAACAGGAGGGGGTGGGGGTGACCCCAGGGGACTGGCCTTTTATTTCATTTGATTAGTTTTATTCTCCCATACAAGAATATATATGGTTTCAGGGTGGGGATCTTGACCATTTACAAGTGAAAATGGTTACATCATTTACAAGTTTCCCCTGGACTTCCCCTATATTTCATTTCATTTGTTTTATTGTCCCATACAAGAATATATATGGGTTAGGGGTGGCGATCTCGACCGTTTACAAGTTCTTAAACAGTAGGGGGTGGGGGGTTGTCCCCCGGGGACTCGCCTTATATTTCATTTGATTTGTGTTATTGTCCCATACAAGAATATATATATATATATATATATGGTTCAGGGGTGGGGATCTCCACCATTTACAAGTTCTTAAACAGGAGGGGGGTGGGGGTGACCCCAGGGGACTCACCTTATATTTCATTTGATTTGTTTTATTGTCCCATACAAGAAGGTATATGGTTGAAGGGTGGGGAGCTCGACTGTTTACAAGTTCTCAAACAGGAGGGGTTGGGGTTACCCGAGGGACTGGCCTTTTATTTCATTTGATTAGTTTTATTCTCCCATACAAGAATATATATGGTTTCAGGGTGGGGATCTTGACCATTTACAAGTTCTCAAACAGGAGGGGGTGGGGAGTGACCCCAGGGGACTCGCCTTTTATTTCATTTGATTTTATTGTCCCATTCAAAGAATATATATGGTTTAGGGGTGGGGATCTTGACGGTTTACAAGTTTTCAAAAAGAAGGGGGGTGGGGGTGAACCTGGGGACTCCCCCAATATTTGATTTGATTTGTTTTATTGCCCCATACAAGAATATATGTCTTAGGGGTGGGATCTTGACCGTTACAAGATAAAAGCACATTCTCACATTGAAGGGGTGGGGTAAGAATATATATGGTTTAGGGAGACTTAATTATCTTCAAAATGTCTAATAATGAACAGTAAATTTCAAACTTCATTTATACAGGCCTACTAGTAAATTTCAAACTTGATACATACAGTCCTACAGATCTGATCAGAAAACAGAAAATTTTCAAATAAATCTGTCACTCCAATGATTAGTATATGCTAAGATATAACCCAGATCTAATTAATTATAGATAATTTTCAAATAAATCTGTCACTCCAATTTTTATTCTGAGATAAGACAGATCATTACATGATAACAAGAGTAAAATATTTTAAAATTCTACTTTTGGATATTAAAAATGGTGATAACTCACAAAGGAGATACTAAAATCTTGAAAACTGAACTAGACCTTCATTAAGTCCCAGGAAACAACATATTTAAATTTGAAAAAAATTTGTTAAAGCATTTTCATGTTATTGTGCTGACACTGTTTGGCAAAAGATCCGCCCAGCCGCCGTACATCACCATTTTAATAACCGATATTTCCTTCGAAAATCCAGTTAAAAATAAATATTGACCAATGAACCATGAAATTGAGGTAAACGTCAGATGAAACCTACCAGTCAGACATGTACAACTTACAATCATTCCATACACTAAATATAGTTGACCAAATGCTAATTGTATCGAGATACAGACTTGACCACTTAATTTTAACCTTGATCACTGATCCATGAAATGAAGTCAAGGTCAGGTGAACCCTATTTGACGGACATGTAGACGTTGTAAAGAACCTATATACCAAATATAGTTATCCTATTACTCATAATAAGGGAGTATTTCACTTGACAAAAAACTAATTTTTTTTAAGCAGTCACTGATCCATAAAAATGAGGTCAAGGACATGACATATGACAGACGGAAACTTTGTAACAGAAGGTATCTGTTTATAGGTATGAAGCATCCAGGTCTTCTACCTTCTGAAATATAGAAGCTTTGAACAAATAGTTTATGCTTGTGCTGCCACCGCCACCAGATTGATATCCCTATGTCTCCCATTCTGCGACTTTTGTCGCAGGAAAGACAATAAAGAGCTGCGCCATGAGCGCATGATAGGCCCATCCCTTTTTTCAATGAATCAAGTTCCATAACTCCTCAATGTCATATCAGAAATTGATAAAAAAAAAACATAAGGGCAGTTATTTTAATAGATATAAACCAGTCACCAAAGTTTCATGAAACTGCCCCAAGCACTGTTGAGAAAACTGCCCCAACCACTGTTGGAAAACTGGAAAATATCCCTTTTTATGAATAAAATCCGAACTTGGAAATGTTAAATCTAAAATTTTTAAAATCAAAAGGAGCTTACGTCAATAGATATAAACAATTCACTAAAGTTTCATGAAAGATCAAGGTTAAAGCACTCGAATTATGCCTGGATGGCAAGAAAGTCAAGACAGAAACGGGTGAAACACAATAATGGGGACATTTACAATTGGTCTTTGTTATGTTAGCTCTTCAGCTAACTTTTAGTTACATAAAGAAGGAAGTCAGTTTTCTGTTTTCAATATTTGGCATGGAATCTTTCAACTTCATGCAAAATTTTAAGCTTCTATCTTGAATAGTCTTTAAATACCAGTGCGATAAGTGACCGAAAATGGTCATTTTCAGATCTTATGCAGTTGTGCTTCAAATTGACATTATTTTTACCTTTAAAATCTATATGTCTAATTTCCTTTTCACATGTAATTATTTACTGATTATCTAATGATGATTAATTTGATACTAACTTTTTGATTATCAGAGCTAAATTTGCAATTTAACATGCAAAATTGTAAAGGTGGTGCTTCATTATACATTTTCAATTTATTAAGTGTGGATCATTTATGACATGTATGACCCAGAAAATAAAGTTTATTGCATGATTTTTCCTTACAAATGTATTTCAACATACTCAAATATTAATAATACTAAAACAAAATACAGTTATATAAATGTTATGATTGATATAAAATTATTTTGAAATTTTCAAAGTAGAAAAATATTTTGCCAAAAAGTGTAGTGTGCATATTAACCATCTAAAGTTCTCCCAGATAAAGTAGGTACAGTAAACAATAAGTTGTTTTATTAATAGAATTGGCACTAATCACTTACATATTAAAAAAATGCACTTACTTAAGAATTTAGTTTGTACAAAAGAAAATATGGTTATGGACACTACAAAATGATGTAGCGTGGATAACCATGACCCTCTAAACCTCAATGTGAACCAATTTGATAACGGGCTCGAATATCAAAAATCTAAATACATGGTTAGATTCAGCATATCAAAGAACCCCAAGAATTCAATTTTTGTTGAAATCAAACAAAGTTTAACTTTGGACCCGATTTGGACCAACTTGAAAACTGGGCCCATAATAAAAAACTAAGTACATGTTTAGATTCAGCATATCAAAGAACCCCAAGAATTCAATTTTGTTAAAATCAAACTAAGTTTAATTTTCGACCCTTTGGACCTTAATGTAGACCAATTTGAAAATAGGACCAAAAATTAAGAATCTAAATACACGGTTAGATTCGGCATATCAAAGAACCTCATAGTTCAATTTTCGATGAAATCAAACAAATTTTAATTTTGGACCCTTTTGGCCCCTAATTCCTAAACTGTTGGGACCAAAACTCCTTTTATTTAAATTCCTAAACGTTTAGGGCATTACCCCAAACTCAAACCCAGCTTTCCCTTTGTGACATGGAACCTTGTGGAACAATTTCATAAAGATCCATACACTTACACACAAGTTATTGTCCTGAAACTAGAAAAATGCTTGTTTTTTGCCCCTTTTTGGCCCCTCATTCCTAAAATTTTGAGGCAATTACCCCCAAAATCAATCTCAGCCTTCCCTTTGTGGTATGGTACCTTGCAGTACAATTTCAGAGAGATCCATACACTTGAACAATTGTCTGGAAACTAGAAAAATACTTATATTTGGCCCCTTTTTGGCCCCTTATTCCTAAACGTTTTGGGCAATTACCCCAAAACTCAATTCCAGCTTTTCCTTTGTGATATGAAACCTTGTAGTACAATTTCAGAAAGATCCATACACTTACACACAAGTTATTGTCATGAAACTAGAAAAATGCTTGTTTTTTGCCCCTTTTTTGGCCCCTAATTCCTAAAATTTTGAGGCAATTACCCCCAAAATCAATCCCAGTATTCCCTTTGTGATATGGAACCTTGTGGTACAATGTCAGAGAGATCCATACACTAACACACAAGTTATGTCTGGAAGTTACCAAAATGCTTATTTTTGGCCCCTTTTTGGCCCCTGATTCCTTAACTGTTGGTACCATAACCCCCAAGATCAATCCCAACCTTCCTTTTGTGGTATTGAACCTTATGGTAAAATTTCATAGAGATCCATTCACTTAAACTAAAGTTAGAGTGCGAAAACCAATGTGTCTTCGGACGACGACGCCGGACGACGACGACGACAACAACGCCAACGACGCCAACGTCATACCAATATACGACTGCAAAATTTTTTTGCGGTCGTATAAAAATCGCACCTGCTCTATCTCAAAAAGATTTTTACAGTGTAGTGTACTACTATTGGGACAAATAATATCAAAATTATAGAAAAGTCTACCAGCTCTAACTCAAAATATTGACAATTCTATGTTAAGGGGGTCTAAAATTCAGTTTGACAGCTTCAGACATACTAGTTTTTGACCTTTTTGAACTGGACCAAATCACTACTTAACATAAAGATTCAGTACCCAAACTTTTTTAACATGTAATTTTATCCCTTTACTTAATATTTCATGCATAAAATATAAGGAAATAAATTTGGAAAGTGTATGAAAAAAATTTGCAAGTTATACACTGTCCACACTAGGGACTATATTTGTAGACAACGAAAATCTAAGGACGATAACTGTGTCCTCGTACCTAATAGTATAGAAAGACTAGTCCAATTCTAATAAAACTTTGTATGACCTAAGCTTAGGAATTATAAGATAGTTGGCCAAGTTTAATGGCCATAAGATATATATCATAGAAACTATGGCTATTTTACTATTGAATTTGGATGTTTAATTTTGACGTTTAAATCAAATAATTTTAACTCTCAAGATTTGGGCTTGAAAAATTTAAATATTGCAAAACTCTGCTTTTAAATGCTCTTAAATATAATATATTAAGTATTAGAAGCAACTGAACACTCATTTGATTTATCAGATTTATTACAATTATTCAAAAGTCAAATTTATATGAGCCTGTGCCTGAAAATTGAGATTTTCAAATTAAGGGGAGCCTTACATCAACATGCATTTTTTTCAACCAATTTGAAGTTTTTGAAGTTGTTTTACAATAAATTATTCTTCCATATATATTAAATGTACTTTAAATGGAAAGAAAAGTTACAAAAAGCATACCACATGAATATAAAATGGTCTTAGGCCATGTAAGACTGAACATTATTTAGAGTCAATTTAGGTTGTAGCACATATTTACATATAAAATTGCATACAGAAGCTATAAGAAATGGAAATTTGTTACTTTTTGCTCATTTCTATGCTTAGATGTCATGATACAAGAAGTCTAATTGCAAAAGGACTCTTGCATTCAACTTTTTTTGCAGACAGTATGGTCTGATGCACATTTTTTTCACTTTTCAATGGAAAACTTGCATGTAGTTTTAGTCTCAACTGGCATATATTTGAACCACATGCTATCCTACAGAAGAAAATAAAGGTAGTATATGAAATGGATGAGGTGCACAGATCATTGTCAAATGCTTTTTTTACAGATTTAGTGAAATAATTATGATGGACTAGAAATTTTATGTACAAAGCTCTTCACATTTCACATACATCAAACAGGCCGTTCGACCAGGGCCTAAATACAACACATTTTGCACATTTTTTCTGTGATAATCTACTTTTCTCTATATTCAGAGTTCACAAATGGTTAAAAGAATTTGAATTAATCATAGAAACACAAATATCAAAGCATGAAAAGCTGTCAGATATAAAGTCAGCATGCCTCTTAGGCTTAAAAATGGAGACTGCTTTAAAATGCTTATTTTAGCCATATAATGCCAAAATGGGACATTTTAACAGAATTTCTTTCAAATAAAGATTTAAATCCTTTACTTTTATTGAGTTTGACAAATTGAAACCAGTAAACCATTCAGGGAAGTTGCCAAAGTACAGAATCTACATTTCCTGAATTCATCTCTTAGGCCTGAGAACACAGTTATTTCGTTGTGCATTTCTTTTAGACAATAAATTCAAATTAAAATAACTAATAAAATGCTTCGCTGAAGCAGCCTGATACGACCGCAGAGGTCAAACCCTGAACAGTTGGTGCAAGTTTGGACACAATATTCAAGCTTGATACTGTCTGAATTTGGATTGTGATCAAATTTTTGACATAATATATAGGTTTCTGACACAAAATGAATGTGGTGAATTATCTAAAAATGTTAAATGGGTTAAAAAATTTGTATTAAATTTCAATTGAAGATTTCTTGCTATTGCGCAATACTGTGCAAAAGAAGATTTCTTGCAATTGCGCAATACTGTGCAACTCAATATTTCTTGCTATTGCGCAATACTGTGAAATTGAAGATTTCTTGCTATTGTGCAATATTGTGCTATTGGATATTTCTTGCTATTGCACAATACTGTGCAATTGAAGATTTCTTGCTATTGCGCAATACTGTGCAATTGAAGATTTCGTGCTATTGCGCAATACTGTGCAATTGAAGATTTCTTGCTATTGCGCAATACTGTGCAATTAATTTCTTGCTATTGCACAATACTTAATATAATAATTTACACATCCTGTTTGGTGTGTATCTCTTGCCTTATCATTATTATTTGCTTTTATATATAAATCAGAAATTTAATAATAAAGTTTTTGGCAAATTTCCAATATACATAATTTAAAAGCAGTTTAGGTGAGATAAACAAAAAAGCTTCATCAGCAACATTTTATATTAGCAAATTTCCAATGGAATTTATTAATAATAAAGTTTTTGGCAAATTTCAAATATACATAATTTAAAAGCAGTTTTGGTGAGATATTCAAATGAGTTTCAATTACCAACCTTACACTGCCTTTTAAATTATGTTTTCTACTTAAGTAATTGTCCATTAACCTGGAAACCCTTTTCCCCCCTTTTTTGCACCTTCTTCCTTAATGGTTTCAGCCATAACTCCCAAAGACAATTCTTACCATTCCTTTGTGGTATTCCAATATCCAAAATCTAAATACATGGCTAGATTCAGCATATCAAAGAACCCCAAGAATTCAATTTTTGATGAAATCAAATAAAGTTCAATTTTGGACCCTTTAAACCTCAATGTGGACCAATTTGATAACCGGGCCCAAATATCAAAAATCTAAATACATGGTTAGATTCAGCATATCGAAGAACCCATATATTCAATTTTTGTTGAAATCAAACAAAGTTTAATTTTGGACCCCAATTTGGACCAACTTGAAAACTGGGCCCATAATCAAAAACTAAGTACAAGTTTAGATTCAGCATATCAAAGAACCCCAAGAATTCAATTTTGTTAAAATCAAACTAAAGTTTCATTTGGACCCTTTGGACCTTAATGTAGACAAATTTGAAAACAGGACCAAAATTAAGAATCTAAATACGGTTAGATTCTGCATATCAAAGAACCCCAATAGTTCAATTTTGATGAAATCAAACAAAATTTAATTTTAGACCCTTTTGGCCCCTAATTCCTAAACTGTTGGGACCAAAACTCCCAAAATCAATCCCAACCTTCCTTTTGTGGTCATAAACCTTGTGTTTAAATTTCATAGATTTCTATTTACTTATACTAAAGTTATTGTGCAAAAACAAGAAAATGCTTATTTGGGCCCTTTTTAGCCCTAATTCCTAAAGTGTTGAGACCAAAACTCCCAAAATCAATCCCAACCTTTCTTTTGTGGTCATAAACCTTGTGTTGAAATTTCATAGATTTCTATTTACTTATACTAGAGTTATTGTGCGAAAACCAAGAAAAATGCTTATTGGGCCCTTTTTTGGCCCCTAATTCTTCAACTGTTGGGACCAAAACTCCCAAAATCAATCCCAACCTTCCTTTTGTGGTCATAAACCTTGTGTTTAAATTTCATAGATTTCTATTAACTTATACTAAAGTTATAGTGGGAAAACCAAATGTCTTGGACAACGATGACGACGACGACGCCTAACGTCATACCAATATCGACCGCAAAAATTTTGCGGTCGATAAAAATCGCACCTGCTCTATCTCAAAAGATTTTACAGTGTAGTGTACTACTATTGGGACAAATAATATCAAAATTATAGAAAAGTCTACCAGCTCTAACTCAAAATATTGACAATTCTATGTTAAGGGGGTCTAAAATTCAGTTTGACAGCTTCAGACATACTAGTTTTTGACCTTTTTGAACTGGACCAAATCACTACTTAACATAAAGATTCAGCAACCAAACTTTTTTAACATGTAATTTCATCCCTTTACTTAATATTTTATGCATAAAATATAAGGAAATAAATTTGGAAAGTGTATGAAAAAAATTTGCAAGTTATACACTGTCCACACTAGGGACTATATTTGTAGACAACGAAAATCTAAGGACGATAATTGTGTCCTCGGACCTAATGTTAGAAAAACATACTTTTCATGAAATTCTGTGCGAACAACTATCCTTTTATTTTAAGAAAATTGTTGGAAATTGTAGCCAGTGTGTAGTATCCATAACCATCATCATTTCTTTTTGCTAATAAACTAGTGAAATTGTTAGGATTTTCATTACAGAAATATATATTTTACCTCATTCTTTTTAGTGCATAGTACCTACTTTGTTATGTTTAAGGTTTTACTTCACAAACTCAAACGTCCAAACATAACTTAAAACTTACCAGAGTTTCACATCAACAACCCTAGCCTGTTTCACAAAAATTCACTGAAATATCTCTATGTATACATGTAACACTCTTAAACGTGTCCATCCTCCAAACATGTCCCCCATGCGAAACATGTCCATTTCGCTAAAACTTGTCCTTAACATCACAAATTGCCAAAACGTGTCTGTTTTTTTTTTCTCCACTCAAAATTGTGCTATTTTTTTACCTCACCCAAACATGTCCGTTTTTCCTCCACTAAAACTTGTCTGAGTTTTACCGCCAAAACGTGTCTGACAATTTCTATTTGCCAAAACTTGTCCACTTCAAGACATCAGAATGTCTCAAAATGTAGTGCTAATATGTTCTGTGTGACATCAATAATATCATCGGCAGTACAAAAGACTCGATGGAAAACTGAGCTTTGCTGGACAAAACAACAAACACAAACAATAATCAAACCGCTATCCAAGGACATCAATGCAAAATTACTGAGTTCCAAGAATAAAATCCAAAGTGAAGACCTTGTAACATTGCAGACAATCCGAAAAGTCACTTGTGTTTTCAAGGAATCCTTATTAAGTGAAAATCTTAGCATAAGTCACAGAAAATGCTTCACAAAAGAATAAATGAAAGCCAAATAATAATAAAATTCTCAGCAAGGCATAGCTTGATACGATGGCAGAAGTCGAAACCGAACAGTTTAGGCAAGAATGGACACTACATTCAAGCAATATGGGTTTTCGCATCGTTGAAGGCCGTACGGTTGCCTATAATTGCTTATATCCACCTCATTTGAACTTGGGTGGATAGTTGTCTCATCGGCAATTATACCACGTCTCCTTATTTCTATATTGATACAGCTCTGAATTTGCATTGTGATTAAATATTTGAAACAGAAATAGCTTTCTGACACAGAATGTAGTCAAAGAACTGAAAAATTTGAAATTGGACTTTTACCTATTATGGTCCAATATCCAAAATCTAAATACACGGTTAGATTCAGCATATCCAAGTATACCAAGAATTGTATTTATTTATTTATTAATGGACAATATACCGTAGAAAGGCTTGTATAGTTCGCACTGGTACATAGTCCGCACCCCCTTCTCCCCACGAAATTTTAGGTAAAAAAACTTTTTGTAACTGTTAGAAAATGTCTAATGAAACTCCGGTAATTTCAAATCCTGTGCGGTCGTTTGCGGTATTTTCTTGGAAAAACCTGTTTTCCATCATCAAACAGAAGCTGAAACTGCTTGTAATTGATTCTAGAACGCTTCATGATTGTTAAAATAAGTTTAATTTACTAAAAAAACAATTTAGAAACTTGTGTATGTTTAAACAGGAAGTTTAAAAAGCACGTGTAAAAGAAGAAATTAACCGGTGAGAGTCGAAATCCGTACATAACAGATATCACTATAATACGACTTTGAAAGTAAAACAGTTCCGTCCTTTTGTAAAACAATCTTTAATATATCTATCACATTAATGTTTGAAGGGTCTTAATCTAATACAAACCATATTAGTCAGTATGAAACACCAAAACGGAACGAACAATAACCGATTCGTTTGTAGTTTACAAATTCTAAGCTGGTTTACGATTGTCTTTTCACTATGTTTGTATCGTTTCAATCAAGCAGATACCAGTTTATTTCAACCAATACATTGAAAAGAAACGAGAAATTTGTAATGAAAGGTTTAGTTTTATATTTATCAGTATTAATTTGATATTGAATAGAAATAACTTATTAATATGGATGAGTTAAAATTATTAGTTTGAAAAATGATAAGAGCGCCCTCTACAATATAAATAACAAAGATGGCGGAACGTAAACAAACCACCTCGCCCGCGAAATTGAATTTTTTCTCTTATTTCTTGCTAATTGTACTCTATAGTCCGCACCCCGTCTGGAAGGTCCAATTTTGGAGAATAAAACCGCGGACTATACAAGCCTTTCTACGGTAAGCTAAGTTTTTTAAATGCTCCATAAAGGAATTTAGTTTAAGCTGTAATTGGTAGGAAACATTTTATTAAATTAATAATTTTTTGGTGTTTGAATATTGCTACAAGTGGGGTATAGATGGATGTGTATGGTAGTTGAGGTTTATTTGTCATCAGGTAATGATTGAAGTTTTTTAAACATATTGTGATTTTGGGTGATGTGAAAGGGGAGGAAATTCATTTTTCTTGACATTGTTAAACTGGTAGCATTTAGAAATTAATATTGATATTTAGAAATTTTAGGAACGAATGATGTAGTGGAAATGAAATGCAGAATAAAATTATATCTAAGTTAAAAGGAATTATATTAAAATGAACTGAAGATTTTTCATTTTTTTTGGCAAAATAGGATAATAATATGGGATAAAATTGTGGCATGAAATTGGGCAAAAATTGGTAACTGTGGTTTATGGGATTGTAATTCTAAGTGGTTGGGATGTTTGTTTTAATTAGATTTGTGAATTTGTGGTTAGAGTTGGTCTGAAAAGTGATATCAAAAGGTGGCATTAATGTTGTGTGTTTTAGAGTGGGTTATCATTAAATTGTGGTTTGAGTTATTTCCCTTTGTACAGAAATGTCAATATGGAGGAAATTGTTTTTAAAGTATATGTGGGAAATGCTTAAATTATTATTGAAGTGGGTTGATGTATTTGAACAAGAATACTGATAATTGGATAATTTTGGTGATGTATCTATTTACCCATTTAATGTGCAGTAGACAATTGATGTAATGTTATGAATAGGTAATTTTTCATTGTTTATTGGTTTTATGTAAGACTTTGTTAAGACTGTTATTTTGAATTATTTAATAAATTAGTATGGACTAAAATTATGGGATTCATTTTAGGTGGAGGAAGTGTTAATGCAATGAATATCTGTATCATTGAATGTTTAAGTGACATTAAATTTTTAAAATAGTATATGTTGTTTATATAGATATTTGTTAGGATGCATTAAATGTAGATGCATTGACTAAAATTGAAGTTGTGTTTTAGAATTGAAATGTTTATATTCATGGAGGTTTAAAGTTAGGGACAGAACATTACAAGAATTGCATTTTAGTTGGGCAAATATAACTGTTTGGAATAGATTGGAATTTTATAGTATGTTTTGTAGATTTGGTCAAGAACTTTATTATATACAGGGACTGGTAACTCCCATCAAAGATATATTTTTCAGGAATATAATTATATAAGTTATGAAGGTAACAAATAAGAAATTTGTCAATAAATTGTTTCATGTTCATGGATGAAAATGCTCTTGGATTTGCTTTCGTTATCAACAGGCAGCCACATGTCAACCATGCCGTTTGTTTTCTTCGCCAGAAATACTCGCCACTACAAAGGGGGATAACTATAAAAGTTCTTTTACTTTCAATTTCGAGTCTGAGAGGAAAACCGACCAACGTTTTGAGAACCAAAACAGCAACACCAGCAAAAATAATCTGAAATTTAAATACCCACATTGCACAAAATAAAAAGAAATCAGAAATGACCAATGATCCATGAAACATATTTTTTTCACAGCCCAACCACAGACAAAATAAATATTGAAAAAATACGACCACCCACACAAAAAAAAATTGTATGCAGCCCAAAACCAATCCAAACCTTCCTTTTTTGGTATGGAACCTTGTGGTACAATTTCATAGAGATCCATACACTTATACTCTTGAAAGTTATTGTCTGGAAACCAAATGTCTTCAGACAAAGACGATGACAACAACAAAATTGCCATACCATTATACGGCCACAAACTTTTGAGGTCGTATAAAAATCTACAAACTGTATCAATTAATAATTAGTTCTCGTCCTGGATATGCTTGAAATATTTTCTTCTTTTGCACTTTTAGACTGTGTCCAAGGTACCTGTAATAATCTCCGTTTAATATGTTTTCAGACAACATTTATGATAACAAATCACATTTTCATATAGGCTGACATGTTTGGGCGTTCCTAAAATATAATCATGATTGCCCGTTTATGAAAAGGACATGTTTGGCGTCCTTCACATGCCTTCATACAGTGACGTCAGATTGCATGATAAGAACTGTATAAATTTATGCATGTTACATGTAAAAAATGAACAAAGCATATATGTAATACCTTTCCACTAGTGTCTCCAGCACAGATATACTTGTTAGAACTTCTGAATATTGCACATCCAGGCTCAGGCACATCGACCTACATGTAAAGAATTTTAGAAAATTAAATTTGCCATCTAGTGGTAGCTGTATACAAACATCAACTAGGTGAAATAAATTGATATAGACAAAAAATGCAGCAAAAGTTTTTTAGACTGCAATATTGAAAAGTAGAATATCCAAATAGTCTTGTCATTGGTTGCCTTAAGCACACTAAAAATATGCATCTCTGTCTGATAATTTACAGACCTTTATCTAATTAAATCCATTATCCTATACCATCTTGCTTCACTTGTCATCAGGAGTACTCCAAGGTAGAGCAAATAAATGTGGATTGTGTCCACATGTGGACACAGATGATGCCCCCGCTTGCATATCATATAATTACAAAGGGACATTACTGAAGAACAGTAAAAGTGACGCTACCCAAATTTGAACTTGATCTGAGTTTTGTGGTAATAAGCATTGTGTGTAAGTCTCATAACATTTGGTTGAGGCAAACTTAATTTAGAGAACGGAAACTAAAAATTTTGCAATTTTCCATTTATAAAGGGCATTACTCTAGAACGGTGTGAGTGACCCCACCAAAATTCAAACTTGATCTGTGTTTTGTGATAATAAGCATTGTGTATAATTTTTATAACATTTGGTTGAGGCAAACTTAAGTTAGAGAACGGAAACTAAAAGTTTTGCAATTTTTCCATTTATCAAGGGGCATTACTCTAGAACGGTTTGAGTGACGCCACCAAAATTCACCCTTGATCTGTATTTTGTGATAATAAGCATTGTGTATAAGTTTCATAACATTTGGTTAAGGCAAACATAAATTAGAGTACGGAAACTAAAAATTTAGCAATTTTTCCATTTATAAAGAGGCATAACTCTAGAATGGTTAGAGTGACGCTACCAAAATTCACACTTGATCTGTATTTAGAGGTAGTAAGCATTGTGTGTAAGTTTCATAACATTTGGTCGAGGCAAACTTAAGTTAGAGAATGGAAACTAAAAATTTAGCAATTTTTCCATTTATAAAGGGGCATAACTCTAGAAAGGTTAAAGTGACGCCACCAAAATTCAAACTTGATCTGTGTTTTGTGGTAATAAGCATTGTGTATAAGTTTCATAACATTTGGTTGAGGAAAACTCAAGTTAGAGAACAAAAAACAATTTTGGGACGTACGGACAGACGTAAGTACATACATACATACGTACAGACGGACAAGGGTACAACTTAATGCCCCCTTCGCTACAGCGGGGGCATAAAAATTGTCAGTCTTTTATAAAAAATATCTTTCACATATATCAAACAAGTTTCACAAAGGTACTTATAAAATCACCTGTCGTATTTCTCGCATGCCTTCAATATCCAATTGCAAGACCTTAGTCTGGTGTCCTCCCATCAAGACTGTATTAGGACTGGTCATGATCATACATTGCATCTCCTGCATACAGGGGGACCTGGCATTAAAACAATTTGATCATTTTAAAATAACAATGACATAAATACAGTTAATATTACTCAATAGTCATTCGCACTTTGCATATAAAAAATGAATATATCAACACACTGTGGAATTATTACTTTCAAAAGAATAATATGTAAATCAGTAAAGATTTATATTTAGAGCCGATGAGGCATGGAAGTAGTACTTGTTATTAATAGAACTAGTTGAAGTTTCTCACAAAATTTTAATGTTATTGGCTGAAACCCACTGATAATGGAAAAATAATTTATTAGTTCAGTGAACTCCCCAGGCCGTTTTATCGTCGCGTCACTGAGACGCTATATTTTTTTCCCGTGATGCTATAATAATTTCAGCGACATTATTTTGAGGATGCTATTTTTCTTGTCTCTATATCGCAAAACCATGTCCTAAATTTTGAACTTTCATCTAATTACCGCTTGTGATCATACTTTAATTGTATTCCTTCAAGTTGGACAATAGAGGCAATTTAGAGTAATTAAATAGGTAAAGAAATTTATGTATTACTGAAAATTATTACACCAGGGTTTTCAATATCACAAACTAGTCAAAACATTTACTAAATTTTATCATCGGTACAAGGACATCATTCGTAAATATAGCTCAACATGTAGACTTCTTATCGTTCAGGTATTTCACATCCAATCTTTTATGGTAATATTTTTATAAAGCACAAAATGTCAGTATTCACCTCAGAAGCTAACAAAACCTTTAAATAGACTTATTAAGAAGGGATATAATTACGATACTGTTGTCAGGTCATAAAAGATTGCATATTTTGGCTTTAATATTGATTCACTTATAGGGTCTTTGCATCGGAACTAAACACATTTATTTAAAACCAGTTGTTGGCATGACACGGGTTATGCTCTTTTCATATATTTTATGATGGTATGATACTAAACCCCTAACGGGAGGATTGTGCCTGATATTCATATGATGAAGACATAATCTTTCAATCAGTTTAATTGAGGTCTGGAGCTGGCATGTCAGTTAACTGCTAGTAGTCTGTTGTTATTTATGTATTATTGTCATTTTGTTTGTTTTCTTTTGTTACATCTTCTGACATCGGACTCAGACTTCTCTTTAACTGACTTTTAATGTGCGTATTGTTATGCATTTACTTTTCTACATTGGCTAGAGGTATAGGGGAGGTTGAGATCTCATAAACATGTTTAACCCCCCGCATTTTGCGCCTGTCCCAAGTCAGGAGCCTCTGGCCTTTGTTAGTCTTGTATTATTTTTACTTTTAGTTTCTTGTGTATAATTTGGAGTTTAGTATGACGTCCATTATCACTGAACTAGTATATATATTTGTTTAGAGGCCAGCTTAAGGACGCCTCCGGGTGCGGGAATTTCTCGCTGCATTGAAGACCTAGTGGTGACCTTCTGTTGTTGTCTGTTCTGTGGTCGGGTTGTTGTCTCTTTGACACATTCCCCATTTCCATTCTCAATTTTATTAATTGCCCTTTGGGTGATAACTGAATGGATACGAATACCCCAAGCTGACACTTGTGACATGACAAATACCACGTGGGCCAATCGCAAATTTCGACATGGAGAAAATGTAATCAGAAAATCAAATAAAATGCTCTGCTGGGCGCAGCTTGATACGACCGCAGAGGTCAAACCCTGAACAGTTGGGGCAAGTATGGACACAACATTCAAGCTTGATACAGCACTGAATTTGGATTGTGATTAAATATTTGACACAGCATTGGTTTCTGACACAGAATGAATGTGGTCTAAGAACTTAAAAATTTTTAATTTTACCTATTCAAACCATATCATTATTATTTGCTTTTATATATAAATCAGAAATAACCAATTTAAAATGGAAAATTTTAAAGAAAAAAAATGAAAAAAAAATTCCCCCTCAAATTTTTTGAACCCCTTTATGATTCATCACCCCCAAACTCAATCCCAGCCTTCCCTTTGTGGTATGGTAACTTGCAGTACAATTTCAGAGAATTCCGTACACTTGAACACCAGTTATTGTCTGGAAACTAGAAAAATGCTTGTTTTTAGGCCCCTTTTTGGCCCCAAATTCCTAAACGTTTAAGGCAATTACCCCCAAACTCAAACCCAGCTTTCCCTTTGTGATATGGAACCTTGTAATACAATTTCATAAAGATCCATACACTTACACACAAGTTATTGTCCTGAAACTAGAAAAGTGATTGTTTTTTAGCCCCTTTTTGGCCCCTAATTCCTAAAATTTTGAGGCAATTACCCCCAAAATCAATTCCAGCCTTCCCTTTGTGGTATGGTACCTTGCAGTACAATTTCAGAGAGATCCATACACTTGAACACAAGTTATTGTCTGGAAACTAGAAAATGCTTATTTTTGGCCCCTTATTCCTAAATGTTTTGGGCAATTACCCCCAAACTAAATTCCAGCTTTCCCTTTGTGATATGGAACCTTGTAGTACAATTTCAGAAAGATCTATACACTTACACACAAGTTATTGTCATGAAACTAGAAAAATGCTTGTTTTTTGCCCCTTTTTTGGCCCCTAATTCCTAAAATTTGGAGGCAATTACCCCCAAAATCAATCCCAGCATTCCCTTTGTGATATGGAACCTTGTGGTACAATGTCAGAGAGATCCATACACTAACACACAAGTTATGTCTGGAAGTTACAAAATGCTTATTTTGGGCCCTTTTGGCCTTATTCCTGAACTGTTGGTACCATAACCCCCAAATCATTTTGATATAAAGAAACAACTTAGACTAATTCATTGAGTACCATGAAACAATGAATTTCATAACATGATAAAGAAAAAGTTTTTCAATTGAAATTTTATTGCTATATGATACTTTCTCTTCCCTTTTATATAAAAACCAGTTTTTTTTTATTTTGCTAGATATTTAGAATTGTATATATACAGGTTGTACTATATTAAACCATTCATTCATTCATTCATTCATTCATTCATTCATTCATTCATTCATTCATTCATTCATTCATTTATTTATTTATTTATTTATTTATTCATTCATACATTCATTTCATTCATTTCATTCATTTCATTCATTCATTCAGTTGAGTAGGTAGGGTAACTGGAACCACACATATATTTTTGTTGTACTATCATTCATTCATTCATTCATTCATTCATTCATTCATGCATTCATGCATGCATGCATGCATGCATTCATTCATTCATTCATTCATTCATTCATTCATTCATTCATTCATTCATTCATTCATTCATTCATTCATTTCATTCATTTCATTCATTTCATTCATTTCATTCATTTCATTCATTCATTCATTCATTTATGCATTCATTCATTTCATTCATGCATTCATTCAGTTGAGTAGGTAGGGTAACTGGAACCACACATATATTTTTCGCCTCACCTCACTTCATTTCATTCATTCATTCATTCATTCATTCATAGATTCATTCATTCATTCTTTCATTCATTCAGTTGAGTAGGTAGGGTAACTGGAACCACATATATTTTTGTTGTACTATAAGAAACCATTCATTCATTCATTCACTCATTCATTCATTTCATTCATTTCATTCATTCATTCATTCATTTATGCATTCATTCATTTCATTCATTCAGTTGAGTAGGTAGGGTAACTGGAACCACACATATATTTTTCGCCTCACCTCACTTCATTCATTCATTCATTCATTCATTCATTCATTCATTCATAGATTCATTCATTCATTCTTTCATTCATTCAGTTGAGTAGGTAGGGTAACTGGAACCACATATATTTTTGTTGTACTATAAGAAACCATTCATTCATTCATTCATTTCATTCATTAATTCATTCATTCATTCAGTTGAGTAGGTAGGGTAACTGGAACCACACATATATTTTTGTTGTACTATAATAAGCCATTCATTCATTCATTCATTCATTCATTCATTCATTCATTCATTCATTCATTCATTCATTCATTCATTCATTCATTCATTCATTCATTCATTCATTCATTCATTCATTCATTCATTCAAGTAGGTAGGGTAACATTCATTCATTCATTCATTCATTCATGCATTCATTCATTCAAGTAGGTAGGGTAACTGGAACCACACATATATTTTTATTTAGCCCAAGAGGAAAAAAATAATTCTGTAACTATAAATGAATATAGAAAAAATAAACTGAAACAACTGATATCATGGTTAAAGTTTAATTGTATTCTCAGTTATGAATTGAACAATATAAACATATTTAACATAAAGGAAATACAGCATCGGACGTGACGCCGTCAAATGACATTGACACAAAATATAATTTATTTTTTTATGCCAAATGTGATGCTATCCAAAAATTCTGGGAGAACACTGTTAGTTATCTTAAATTAGTTGGTTTAAAAGGGCATTAGCTGTCAAATTGATGTTCACCGATTTGATTTAAATATTCAAATTTGATTTATAACATACTGAAATGTATATCCAAATTACAAAAGTCTAAAATAACCAATTATACATGCCTGGACTCTATAATATGTAACAGCATTTCGTGTGTATTTTTGTCTAGACGTCATCTAATTAACCATCAAGATGACCTCTGAAGACTGCCGACGGTCATATAACCCGATATAAACATAAATGTAAATATAAATAGACCACATGCAATTAGATTTTTTGTAGGTTTGTTTGATTTCATATTGTAGGTTAAAAAGTATGTTTATCATCCTTATTACCTGTTAAGAATGATTTTTTTGTGGATCGACTCAGTCAACCAAATGGTTCATCCTTGTTTCAATTTCAATGTTGACATTCTTTTCCTTTTAATAGCTGAATACATGGGTAACCCATGTCCAGCTAAGGGTTAATTATATATAAACTGAAGTTCAAATAAATACGAATTCAATGAGGTCGAATTATTGACTTGATTCATCAGCAATATTTCTTAGCTTATTTTGACAAAATTGAACCAAACTGGTTGCTAAAAGGGAATTATTTTTTCACTATTTCACATTCATTATTGATTGAACAAAATAAAATAATCATTTTTTATCTTATTGTTTTCATATTTTCTAGCTAATGGCCCTTTAATGTGTGCAAAACATTTTTAATGCTTGTATCATGTATCACCATGATCACAGTTGATCATGAAACACTGATTCTTCTTATATATTTTTTTTCTTGTGATGAAGAAACAACTGTTCACTGACCATGTTTCTAAATAAATCACACTTTAATCCTTAATTTATTTTAATCCTTATTTTTCAAGTTTATTGAGAATAATTGGGGAATGTGTCCATGGGACACAGATGATGCCCCGCTTGCATATAACGTTATAAAAGAACATAATTCAAGAACTGTAAAAGTGGCGCTACCCAAATTTGTACTTGATCTGAGTATTGTGGTAATAAATATTGTGTATAAGTTTCATAACATTTGGTCGAGGCAAACTGAAGTTAGAGAACAGAAACGACAAATTCAGCAAATTTTCCATTTGTAAAGGGGCATAACTCTACAAAGGTAAAAAAGATGCCACCAAAATTCAAACTTGATCTGTGCTTTATGGTAATAAGCATTGTGTAAGAGTTTCATAACATTTGGTTGAGGCAAACAAAAGTTAGAGAATGGAAACGAAAAAAATTCAGCAATTTTTCCATTTGTAAAGGCATAACTCTAGAATGGTAAAAGTGACGCCACCCAAATTCAAACTTGATCTGTGGTTTGTGGTAATAAGCATTGTGTATAAGTTTCATAACATTTGGTTGAGGCAAACTAAAGTTAGAGAACTGAAACGAAAAATTCAGTAATTTTTCCATTTGTAAAGGGGCATAACTCGAGAACAGTAAAAGTGACACAACCCAAATTCAAACTTGATCTGTTTTTTATGGTAATAAACATTGTGTATAAGTTTCATAACATTTGGTTAAGGCAAACTAAAGTTAGAGAACGGAAACCAATTTTGGGACGTCACGGACGGACAGACGGACGGATAGACGTACAGACGGACATGGTAAAACTTAATGCACCCTCCACTAAGTTGGGGCATAAAAAGCAAGAGGCTCCTAAGAGCCTGAATCGCACTTGGAATTTTTGTGTAGATCTTGCATCACTGACTATTTTGCTGTTTAATGTATATTAATGCGTGTTTAAAGATGCCTTTAAAAGATTCTTTCTATCTACCATAGTTTCTGCAAAAACTACAAAAATAGGTAAAATTCATCTTTCAAGGGCAATAACTCCTATAAGGAATAGATTGACATTTTTGGTCATGTTGACGTATTATTAGGTCTTACTTTGTTGAACATTTTGTTTTTCAAAGTTTCTCTCTTTCTATCATAGTTTCTGCTAACAGCTAAAAAATATCCTTCAAGGCAATAACTCCTAAAAGTGATCAATTGACAATTTCAGTCAAGTTTTACTTGTTTGATGCTCTTACTTTGCTGAACATTTTGCTGTTCCAAGTTTCTGTTTATCTATCATAGTTCATGCAAAAACTAAAAATGGAAGGATTTTTCAAGGGCAATAACTCCTAAAAGAGATCAATAAATAGTTAAATAACAAAAATACTGAACTCCAAGGAAAATTCAAAAGTCCCTTATTAAATGGCAAAATCAAAAGCTCAAACACATCAAAAGAATGGAAAACAACTGTCATATTCCTTCCTAACTAGGTACTGGCAATTTCTGTCAAGTTGACTTATTTGTCGCTCTTACTTTGCTGAACATTTTGCTGTTTGGAGATTCTCTTTATCTATAATAGTTTTCAAGATAACAACCAACACCTGAGAAATTTCATAAAATTAATATTTAAGGGCAATAACTCCAAATTGGGTTGTCTGATTAGTCTGAAAATTTCCTCACTTACAGAACTTGACCTGCTGATCATTTATCCTGTGTCAGTTTTGCTATCTATGTTTACGTACTTGTTCTTTAGTAAAACTGAGCCTTTCAAGTATTTAAAACATATTCAACTTTTTTTATAAATCTGAAGTTTCATATGACTTTAAATAAGACATTTTTTTGCATTTTTTGCATTTATTTTGTTAGTTTATAGTTTACAATATGACAGAAATATTCAATAACTTCCTGTTAATCTGGAAACCTGAATAAACCGACTCACTGTCCAAACTGGCCGTTTTTCATAGTCCTGGTTTATACAAATTTTACTGTATGTTATTCAGAAAAAAAAGCTTTCAACATTTTTTTTCTTTATTAAATCGTAGATCATGTTTAGGTAAGAAATAACTTCTTACTTGTAATTGAACAAACTTAGTCCTCTTCGTAGTGAACAATTCAGTGTACTTCTTGTCAGAGACAATATTCCACGCTGAATTGGTATCATCTGTCGAATGTCTTCTGTCATGTGTACTTGAAATGATGTATACTTCTGCATTTCTAACCCATAGTAACCTGTCACATGACCCTGTTGTAAAATATGCAAGAACAAAATATTAAACAACTGGCTAACCTCCATAATCTTTAAACAAGATAATAAAATGCTCCGCAGGGCGCAGCTTGATACGACCGCAGAGGTCGAACCCTGAATAGTTGGGGCAAGTATGGACACAACATTCAAGCTTGATACAGCTCTGAATTTGGATTGTGATTAAATATTTGACACAGCCTAGGTTTCTGACACAGAATGAATGTGGTCTAAGAACTTCAAAATTTTAAATTGGACATTCACCTATCATGGTCCAATATCCAAAATCTAAATACATGGTTAGATTCAGCATATCAAAGAACCCCAAGAGTTCAATTTTGATGAAATCAAACAAAGTTTAATTTGGACCCTTTTGACCTCAATGTGGACAAAGTTAATAACGGGCCCAAAAATCAAAATCTAAATACATGGTTAGATTCAGCATATCAAAGAACCCCATATATTCAATTTTTGTTGAAATCAAACAAAGTTTAATTTTGGACCCCGATTTGGACCAACTTGAAAACTGGACCCATAATCAAAAATCTAAATACATGTTGAGATTCAGCATACCAAAGAACCCTAACAATTCAATTTTTGTTAAAATCAAACTAAGTTTAATTTTGGACCCTTTGGACCTTAATGTAGACCAATTTGAAAACGAGACCACAAATTAAGAATCTAAATACACGGTTAGATTAAGCATATCAAAAACCCCAATAATTCAATTTTGATGAAATCAAACAAGTTTAATTTTGGACCCTTTGGACCTCAATGTGGACAAAGTTGATAATGGGGCCCAAAAATCAAAAATCTAAATACATGGTTAGATTCAGCATATCAAAGAACCCCATTTTCAATTTTTGTTGAAATCAAACAAAGTTTAATTTTGGACCCCGATTTGGACCAACTTGAAAACTGGGCCCATAATCAAAATCTAAATACATGTTTAGATTCAGCATATCAAAGAACCCTAAGAATTCAATTTTGTTAAAATCAAACTAAGTTTAAGTTTGGACCCTTTGGACCTTAATGTAGACCAATTTGAAAACGGGACCACAAATTAAGAATCTAAATACACGGTTAGATTCCCATATCAAAGAACCCCAATAATTCAATTTTGATGAAATCAAACAAAGTTTAATTTTGGACCCTTTTGACCTCAATGTGGACAAAGTTGATAACGGGCCCAAAATCAAAAATCTAAATACATGGTTAGATTCAGCTTATCAAAGAACCCCAAATATTCAATTTTGTTGAAATCAAACAAAGTTAAATTTTAGACCCGATTTGGACCAACTTGAAAACTGGGCCCATAATCAAAAATCTAAATACATGTTTAGATTCAGCATATCAAAGAACCCTAAGAATTCAATTTTTGTTAAAATCAAACTAAGTTTAATTTTGGACCCTTTGGACCTTAATGTAGACCAATTTGAAAACGGGACCAAAAATTAAGAATCTAAATACACGGTTAGATTCGGCATATCAAAGAACCCCAATAATTCAATTTTTGATGAAATCAAACAAAGTTTAATTTTGGACCCTTTGGACCTCAATGTGGACCAATTTAAAAACAGGGCCCAAAATCCAATAAAATGCTCCGCAGGGCGCAGCTTGATACGACCGCAGAGGTCGAACCCTGAATAGTTGGGGCAAGTATGGACACAACATTCAAGCTTGATACAGCTCTGAATTTGGATTGTGATTAAATATTTGACACAGCATAGGTTTCTGACACAGAATGAATGTGGTCTAAGAACTTCAAAATTTTAAATTGGACATTCACCTACTATGGTCCAATATCCAAAATCTAAATACATGGTTAGATTCAGCATATCAAAGAACCCCAAGAGTTCAATTTTCATGAAATCAAACAAAGTTTAATTTTGGACCCTTTTGACCTCAATGTGGACAAAGTTGATAACAGGGCCCAAAAATCAAAAATCTAAATACATGGTTAGATTCAGAATATCAAAGAACCCCATATATTCAATTTTGTTGAAATCAAACAAAGTTTAATTTTGGACCCGATTTGGACCAACTTGAAAACTGGGCCCATAATAAAAATCTAAATACACAGTTAGATTCGGCATATCAAAGAACCCAATAATTCAATTTTGATGAAATCAAACAAAGTTTAATTTTGGACCCTTTTGACCTCAATGTGGACAAAATTGATAACAGGGCCCAAAATCAAAACTCTAAATACATGGTTAGATTCAGCATATCAAAGAACCCCATATTTTCAATTTTTGTTGAAATCAAACAAAGTTTAATTTTGGACCCGATTTGAACCAACTTGAAAAGTGGGCCCATAATCAAAAATCTAAATACATGTTTAGATTCAGCATATCAAAGAACCCTAAGAATTCAATTTTTGTTAAAATCAAACTAAGTTTAATTATGGACCCTTTGGACCTTAATGTAGACCAATTTGAAAACGGGACCAAAAATTAAGAATCTAATTTCTAAATATACGGTTAGATTCGGCATATCACAGAACCCCAATAATTCAATTATTGATGAAATCAAACAATGTTTAATTTTGGACCCTTTTGACCTCAATGTGGACAAAGTTGATAACAGGGCCCAAAAATCAAAAATCTAAATACATGGTTAGATTCAGCATATCAAAGAACCCATATTTTCAATTTTTGTTGAAATCAAACAAAGTTTAATTTTGGACCCGATTTGGACCAACTTGAAAACTGGGCCCATAATCAAAAATCTAAATACATGTTTAGATTCAGCATATCAAAGAACCCTAAGAATTCAATTTTGTTAAAATCAAACTAAGTTTAATTTTGGACCCTTTGGACCTTAACGTAGACCAATTTGAAAACAGGACCAAAAATTAAGAATCTAATTTCTAAATATACGGTTAGATTCGCATATCACAGAACCCCAATAATTCAATTATTGATGAAATCAAACAATGTTTAATTTTGGACCCTTTTGACCTCAATGTAGACAAAGTTGATAACAGGGCCCAAAAATCAAAAATCTAAATACATGGTTAAATTCAGCATATCAAAGAACCCCATATATTCAATTTTTGTTGAAATCAAACAAAGTTTAATTTTGGACCCGATTTGGACCAACTTGAAAACTGGGCCCATAATCAAAATCTAAATACATGTTTAGATTCAGCATATCAAAGAACCCTAAGAATTCAATTTTTGTTAAAATCAAACTAAGTTTAATTCTGGACCCTTTGGACCTTAATGTAGACCAATTTGAAAATGGGACCAAAATTAAGAATCTAAATACACGGTTAGATTCGGCATATCAAAAGAACCCCAATAATTCAATTTTTGATGAAATCAAACAAAGTTTAATTTTGGACCCTTTTGACCTCAATGTGGACAAAGTTGATTAAGGGTCCAAAAATCAAAATCTAAATACATGGTTAGATTCAGCATATCAAAGAACCCCATATATTCAATTTTTGTTAAAATCAAACAAAGTTTATTTTTGGACCCCGATTTGGACCAACTTGAAAACTGGGCCCATAATCAAAAATCTAAATACATGTTTAGATTCAGCATATCAAAGAACCCTAAGAATTCAATTTTGTTAAATCAAACTAAATTTAATTTTGGACCCTTTGGACCTTAATGTAGACCAATTTGAAAACGCGACCAAAATTAAGAATCTAAATATACGGTTAGATTCGGCATATCAAAGAACCCCAATAATTCAATTATTGATGAAATCAAACAATGTTTAATTTTGGACCCTTTTGACCTCAATGTGGACAAAGTTGATAACAGGGCCCAAAAATCAAAAATCTAAATACATGGTTAAATTCAGCATATCAAAGAACCCCATATATTCAATTTTGTTGAAATCAAACAAAGTTTATTTTGGACCCTGATTTGGACCAACTTGAAAACTGGGCCCATAATCAAAATCTAAATACATGTTTAGATTCAGCATATCAAAAACCCTAAGAATTCAATTTTGTTAAAATCAAACTAAGTTTAATTTTGGACCCTTTGGACCTTAATGTAGACCAATTTGAAAACGGACCAAAAATTAAGAATCTAAATACACGGTTAGATTCGGCATATCAAAGAACCCCAATAATTCAATTTTGATGAAATCAAACAAAGTTTAATTTTGGACCCTCTGGACCTCAATGTGGACCAATTTAAAATGGGGCCCAAAATCCAAAAACTTAATACATGGTTAGATTCAGCATATTAAAGAACCCCAAGAGTTCAAGAATAAAACCCCATTGAAATTGGTCAAGAAATAAGCAATTTATACAAAGTATCTTCTTTTGCACAATACTGTGCAATTGAATATTTCTTGCAATTGCGCAATACTGTGCAATTGAATATTTCTTGCTATTGTGCAATACTGTACAATTGACAATTTCTTGCTATTGCGCAATATTGTGCTATTGGATATTTCTTGCTATGCGCAATACTGTGCAATTGAAGATTTCTTGCTATTGCGCAATACTGTGCAATTGAAAATTTCTTGCTATTGCACAATACTTATTATATAATAATTTACACATCCTGTTTGGTGTGTATCTCCTGCCATATCATTATTATTTCCTTTTAAATATAAATCAGAAATAACCAACTTAAAATGGAAAATTTTAAAGAAAAAAAAGGAAAAAAAAAATCCCCCATATTTTTGAACCCCTTATGATTCATCACCCCAAACTTAATCCCAGCCTTCCCTTTGAGGTATGATACCTTGCAGTACAATTTCACAGAGATCCATACACTTGAACACAAGTTATTGTCTGGAAACTACAAAATGCTTATTTTGGCCCTTTTTGGCCCCTAATTCCTAAACGTTTAAGGCAATTACCCCAAACTCAATTCCAGCTTTCCCTTTGAGATATGGAACCTGTAGTACAATTTCAGAAAGATCCATACACTTACACACAAGTTATTGTCATGAAACTAGAAAAATGCTTGTTTTTGCCTTTTTTGCCCCTAATTCCTAAAATTTTGAGGCAATTACCCCAAAAATCAATCCCAGCATTCCCTTTGTGATATGGAACCTTGTGGTACAAAGTCAGAGAGATCCATACACTAACACACAAGTTATGTCTGGAAGTTACAAAATGCTTATTTTGGCCCTTTTGACCCCTAATTCCTTAACTGTTGGTACCATAACCCCAAAATCAATCCCAACCTTCCTTTTGTGATATTGAACCTTATGGTAAAATTTCATAGAGATCCATTCACTTAAACTAAAGTTAGAGTGCGAAAACCAATACGTCTTGGACTGACGGCGGCGACGACGACGACGACGCTAACGTCATACCAATATCGACCACAAAATTTTTTGCGGTCGTATAAAAACTTAATACACGGTTAGATTCAGCATATTAAAGAACCCCAAGAGTTCAAGAATAAAACCCCATTGAAATTTGTCAAGAAATAAGCAATTTATACAAAGTATCTTCTTTTGCACAATACTGTGCAATTGAATATTTCTTGCAATTGCGCAATACTGTGCAATTGAATATTTCTTGCTATTGCGCAATACTGTACAATTGACAATTTCTTGCTATTGCGCAATATTGTGCTATTGGATATTTCTTGCTATTGCGCAATACTGTGCAATTGAAGATTTCTTGTTATTGCGCAATACTGTGCAATTGAAAATTTCTTGCTATTGCACAATACTTATTATATAATAATTTACACATCCTGTTTGGTGTGTATCTCCTGCCATATCATTATTATTTGCTTTTAAATATAAATCAGAAATAACCAACTTAAAATGGAAAATTTTAAAGAAAAAAGGAAAGAAAAATCCCCCAAATTTTTTGAACCCCTTATGATTCATCACCCCAAACTCAAACCCAGCCTTCCTTTGAGGTATGGTACTTTGCAGTACAATTTCAGAGATCCATACACTTGAACACAAGTTATTGTCTGAAACTAGAAAATGCTTATTTTGGCCCTTTTGGCCCCTAATTCCTAAACGTTTCAGGCAATTACCCCCAAACTCAATTCCACCTTTCCCTTTGTGATATGGAACCTTGTAGTACAATTTCAGAAAGATCCATACATACACACAAGTTATTGTCATGAAACTAGAAAATGCTTGTTTTTGCCCTTTTTGGCCCCTAATTCCTAAAATTTGGAGGCAATTACCCCGAAAATCAATCCCAGCATTCCTTTGTGATATGGAACCTTGTGGTACAAAGTCAGAGATCCATACACTAACACACAAGTTATGTCTGGAAGTTACAAAAATGCTTATTTTGGCCCCTTTTGGCCCCTAATTCCTTTACTGTTGGTACCATAACCCCAAAATCAATCCCAACCTTCCTTTTGTGATATTGAATCTTATGGTAAAATTTCATAGAGATCCATTCACTTAAACTAAAGTTAGAGTGCGAAACCAATGCGTCTTGGACGGCAGATTTACGACGACACGACGACGCCAGCGTCATACCAATATATGACCACAAAAATTTTTGCGGTCGTATAAAAACATGACAAGTACATGAATGTCACACCTGCTTTACTTATCATGATTGAACATATGTTGAATTTACTTATCATGATCAAGCTTATGTTGAAAGTCTGTGAAATGAAGGTTTTACAACAAGTATAACATAAACTTATCATTATAAATGATCCATTCCATATAAATGAGGTCAAGGTCAGACAAACACTGCCATACAGATATGTACACCATACAATCATACCATGCACCAAATATACAGTGCAGGTAAAGATTATTGTGATAGATGTCTTGCTCCAAAATGTCGGAAATGGTTAGTTTGACAATTTTATGGTAGGTATTCAGGTAAATAACCCACAGATCCAGGTGTGAACTGTAATTAAAATGACCTTTGATTCAATCCATGCTACATGAAAGTTATGCATCACCGACTCCAGTTTACCTGTGATTTAAGGGTTCCTCTTCTGCAGTCGTATCAAGCTGCTCAGGTGGAGCATTTATTTTTACAGAAGTTTTGTCTCTTTCAAATGTAATTTATATTGAACAGTCTCACTTACATCTCTTAATGAATTTTTATGAAATTTATCAGTAAGGTGACCAACTATATCAAATACATAAGTCGACTTTAAGATACACAAGTCGCCTTGTCAGATACATTAGTCGACTTGCCAGATACACAAGTACACTTGTCAGTTACACAAGTGCACTTATCAGAAACACAAATCGACTTGTCAGTTAATAAAGTCTACTTGTCACTTAGTTAAGGGCACTTGTCAGATATAGAAGTCTGTTTTACATGTCATGAAATGGGCAAAACGCTCAAAAAAACGATAGGCAACATTTTTTACAGGTGCCAACAAATTTGTTAATTCCATAATTTATAACTTTATAAATTTAATTACAAATAAAATCTAAAAATTATGTATCAGTACAAATGAATGGTTGTTTAAAAAAAAGAACAAGGATTCTGCACATATTCACAGCTTTATAAGACAAAAGTGCACATGCTGAAATGTCTCCTGTTTTACTTATGATTGAATTCATGTTGAAAGTCTGTAATATGAAGGTTTTACTACAAGTACCAAATAAACTTAACATCATCAATGATCCGTGAAAATAAAGTCACTGTCAAATGAACCATGCCAGACAGACATGTACATCTAACAATCATTTCATATACCAAATATAGTGGTCCTATCGCTATAGAACTTGACAAATAGATCAAATAACAAAATCTTAACATTGACCAATGCACCATGAAAATGAGGTCAAGGTCAGAAGAAACCTACCAGTCTCACATATACACCTTAAAATCATTCCATACACCAAATATATATGCCCTATTCCTCATAGTATCTGAGAAATAAGACCAAACCACAATAAAATGCTCCGCAGGGCGCAGCTTGATACGACCGCAGAGGTCAAACCCTGAACAGTTGGGGCAAGTATGGACACAACATTCAAGCTTGATACAGCTCTGAATTTGGATTGTGATTAAATATTTGACACAGCATAGGTTTCTGACACAGAATGAATGTGGTCTAAGAACTTAAAAATTTTAAATTGGACATTCACCTATTATGGTCCAATATCCAAAATCTAAATACATGGTTAGATTCAGCATATCAAAGAACCCCAAGAGTTCAATTTTTGATGAAATCAAACAAAGTTTAATTTTGGACCCTTTTGACCTCAATGTGGACAAAGTTGAAATCGGGCCCAAAAATCAAAAATCTAAATACATGGTTAGATTCAGCATATCAAAGAATCCCATATATTCAATTTTGTTGAAATCAAACAAAGTTTAATTTTGGACCCCAATTTGGACCAACTTGAAAACTGGGCCCATAATCAAAATTCTAAATACATGTTTAGATTCAGCATCTCAAAGAACCCTAAGAATTCAATTTTGTTAAAATCAAACTAAGTTTAATTTTGGACCCTTTGGACCTTAATGTAGACCAATTTGAAAGCGGGACCAAAAATTAAGAATCTAAATACACGGTTAGATTCGGCATATCAAAGAACCCCAATAATTCAATTTTGATGAAATCAAACAAAGTTTAATTTTGGACCCTTTGGACCTCAATGTGGACCAATTTAAAAGCAGGGCCCAAAATCCAAAAACTTAATACACGGTTAGATTCAGCATATTAAAGAACCCCAAGAGTTCAAGAATAAAACCCCATTGAAATTGGTCAAGAAATAAGCAATTTATACAAAGTATCTTCTTTGCACAATACTGTGCAATTGAATATTCTTGCAATTGTGCAATACTGTGCAATTGAATATTTCTTGCTATTGTGCAATACTGTACAATTGACAATTTCTTGCTATTGTGCAATATTGTGCTATTTGATATTTCTTGCTATTGCACAATACTGTGCAATTGAAGATTTCTTGCTATTTGCAATACTGTGCAATTGAAAATTTCTTGCTATTGCACAATACTTATTATATAATAATTTACACATCCTGTTTGGTGTGTATCTCCTGCCATATCATTATTATTTGCTTTTAAATATAAATCAGAAATAACCAACTTAAAATGGAAAAATTTTAAGAAAAATAGGAAAAAGGAAACCCCCAATTTTTGAACCCCTTATGATTCATCACCCCAAACTCAATCCCAGCCTTCCCCTTGAGGTATGGTACCTTGCAGTACAATTTCACAGAGATCCATACACTTGAACACAAGTTATTGTCTGGAAACTAGAAAAATGCTTATTTTGGCCCCTTTTGGCCCTTATTCCTAAACATTTCAGGCAATTACCCCAAACTCAATTCCAGCTTTCCTTTGTGATATGGAACCTTGTAGTACAATTTCAGAAAGATCCATACACGAACACACAAGTTATGTCTGGAAGTTACAAAATGCTTATTTTTGGCCCCTTGGCCCCTAATTCCTTAACTGTTGGTACCATTACCCCAAAATCAATCCCAACCTTCCTTTTGTGATATTATACATTATGGTGAATGTTCATGAGATCCATTCACTTAAACTACAGTTAGAGTGCGAAAACCAATGCGTCTTGGACGACGGCGACGCCAACATCATACCGATATACAACCGCAAAATTTTTTGCGGTCGTATAAAAACTAAACAATGTTCAAATGAACCATGAAAATGAGGTCAAGGTAAAATGAAACCTACAAATCAGACATGTACACCTTATAATCATTCAATACACCACATATAGTTGACCTATTGCTTATAGTATCTGATATACGGACTTGAACTTTAACCTTGATCACTGATCCATGAAATGAGGTCGAGGTCAGGTGAACCCTACCTGATGGACATGTAGACCTTGCAAGGAACCTATATACCAAATATAGTTATCCTATTACTCATAATAAGAGAGTATTTCACTTTTCCAAAAAACAGTAATTTTTTTCAAGCAGTCACTGAACCATGAAAATGAGGTCAAGGACAATGGACATATGACAGACAGAAACTTAATAACATAAAGTATCTGCATACAAGGTCTTCTAGCTTCTGAAATATAAAGCTTTATACAAACAGTTTACGCTGTCACCGCCGCGGATTGTAATCCCTATGTCTTGCATTCTGGGACTTTCACTGCAGGAGAGACAATAAAAATAAATGGGGAATGTGTCCATGGGACACAGATGATGCCTCCGCTTGCTTATCATATAAAATGAAAGAACCTTAGTGAGCGCACACATACCCCACGTCCCACATTGTCATTGGAGAAATAAAATAAGTGTAAAAAAATTGTATCAGAAAAAAATTGAATCATAATTTCCTGTCAATATGCACATCTACATAGTATGTCCTTATTATCTACACAGTTTCATGAAATTCTGTTGTGTGGTTTGAGAGGAGTTGCGATCACAAACTGTTGCAGAAGTACATTGAAGCAAATAAGTTCAAAGGGGCGTAACTCCTGGGAAAAAATTGAATCGTAATTTCCTGTCGATATGCACATCTACGTAGTATGTCCTTATTATCTGAAAAGGTTTCATGAAATTCTGTTGTGTGGTTTGAGAGGAGTTGCGATGACAAAAGGTTGCAGTAGTATATTGGGCAAATAAGTTCAAAGGGGTGTAACTCCTGGAAAAGAAAATTGAATCGTAATTTCCTGTCGATATGCACATCTACGTAGTATGTCCTTATTATCTGAAAAGGTTTCATGAAATTCTGTTGTGTGGTTTGAGAGGAGTTGCGATGACAAAAGGTTGCAGTAGTATATTGGGCAAATAAGTTCAAAGGGGCGTAACTCCTGGAAAAAAATTGAATCGTAATTTCCTGTCGATATGCACATCTACGTAGTATGTCCTTATTATCTGAAAAGGTTTCATGAAATTCTGTTGTGTGGTTTGAGAGGAGTTGCGATGACAAACTGTTGCAGTAGTACATTAAAGTAAATAAGTTCAAAGGGGCGTAACTCCTAGAAAAAGAATTGAATCGTAATTTCCTGTCGATATGCACAACTACATAGTATGTCCTTATTATCTAAAAAGGTTTCGTGAAATTCTGTTGTGTGGTTTGAGAGGAGTTGCGATGACAAGAAACAGGACTGACGGACGGACGGACGGACTGACGGACGGGTCAAAAACATTATACCCTCCGCAACTCGCTGCGTGGGGTATAATTATTAAGAGACATAACTGAAGAACGATAAAAGTGACGCTACCCAAATTTGTACTTGATCTGAGTTTTGTGGTTATAAGTATTGTGTATATATAAGTTTCATAAAATTTGGTTGAGGCAAACTTAAGTTAGAGAACGAAATGAAAAATTCAGCAATTTTTCCATTTGTAAAGGGCATAACTCTAGAAAAGTAAAAGTGACGCCAACAAAATTCAAACTTGACCTGTGTTTTGTGGTAATAAGCATTGTGCATAAGTTTCATAACATTTGGTTGAGGCAAACTAAAGTTAGAAAGGAAACGAAAATTCAGAAATTTTTCCATTTGTAAAGGGGCATAACTCTAGAACGGTAAAAGTGATACAACAAAAATTCAAACTTGATCTGTGTTTTGTGGTAATAAGCATTGTGTATAAGTTTCATAACATTTGGTTGAGGCAACTAAAGTTAGAGAACAGAAATTAATTTTGGGAGTACGGACGGATGGACGACAGACGGACAAGGGTAAACTTAATGCCGCCTTCCACATCGGCGGGGCATAAAATTTCAGATTTGTAAATTTGTGGATCTCTGTTTGAAGAATAATTAAACAAAAGATAGAAATTTAGAAAAAGTTTTGAATTGTCAAAATCCTAGCTTGGTCATTCTATGTTAAAGTGTTCATTTAAAACTTTGATTACAAGCCTGGACAATTTGTTTGCTTTACAATTTATAATTTCTTGTTGGAATTTTATAAGGTATGCAAAGCACTTTTATGTACAACTGATTGAAAGTTATTTTCCTAATCAGGACATAATAAGCAGTCATTAGGAAATGATCAAAAGTAAGAAACATGCGGCTTACGATGTTTGCGCTCAAGCTGGAACCCAAGCCATAAAACAATGATAAAATTTACTCATCTCACGATTTTGTTATATATACTCTGGGTAACATGATTCCCTTTATAACAAACATTGTAGCTTCAACAGGGATTAATATCCAGTAGCATTAAGGTGAAAGCTCCTGCCGCCATGCTTGCCCCATCCATCTAAATGTAGTACCCAACGTGATGTACTTATAACCTAAGCAGCCAATGACGGTGTTGATACGACGAATTCGCTTCCAGACTTCTAACTTACACCCAGTAGAAATTGCAAATCAAGAGACTACAACTTTTATGATGATGAGACACGTACAAATATTGCCAGATACTCAGTCAAGAATAGTGTTGCCAGAGCTGCATGCAAGTTTTTCAGTGACCTTGGCAAGAAAGTTAGCCAGACCTCTGTTCGTAGCATGAGATACCTACTTTAAATTAAAACAAGAGTGCACACGCTGAAATGTCTTTCCTGCTTTATTGACCATTGATTTTATGTTGAAAGTCTTAAAGATAAAGGTTTTACTACAAGTATCACATAAACTTTACATTTTTAAGGATCAATGACAATGAGGTCAAATACAGATAAATCCTGTCCAACAGATATGTACACCTTACAATTATTCCATACACCAAATATAGTTGACCTATTGCTTATGGTAATTGAAAACAGACCAAAACACAAAAATGAAACATTGACCAATGAACCATGAAAATTTGGTCAAGGTCAGTTTATACAAGCCAGACAGACATATACACCTTACAATCATTCCATACACCAAATATAGTTGACCTATTGCTTATGGTAATTGAAAAACAGACCAAAACACAAAATGCAACATTGACCTATGAACCATGAAAGAGAGGCTAAAGATACCAAAGGGACATTCAAACTCATAAGTGAATAAAATGCTCCGCGAGGCGCGAGCTTGATACGACCGCAGAGGTCGAACCCTGAACAGTTGGGGGCAAGTATGGACACAACATTCAAGCTTGATACAGCACTGAATTTGGATTGTGATTAAATATTTG
>JAASAO010002191.1:0-19797 GCA_017311375.1 Mytilus coruscus
CTATGCATGTAATATTTACCACTGGACGTTAAACACCAATCCGTCCATCCATCTGAGAGATCGTATGCGTATACCCTACGTAGTTTACTGAGAGATTATCTCCCATTAATATAGCCACTATACAAACTTGTGTTTTCTTAACTATAACGGCCATTTGTCATTATAAGGAAATTCAAATAGGATGGAATTCTTTGAAATTTAAATTGATACGAAGTACAAAAGGTAGACCAATATTAGTTAGCTAAAAATGAACGGAATAAAGTCACTAGAACACCTTTGATTAAGGGCATCCGATACAATTTCACATTATATTGTCATTTATATAATTTTGAAATATTTTGTAGCCCTGGACGAGTTATAAAAGAAATCACGAAATAAAACATGCTTGTTTTCGAGAAAATTGAGGCTGAAAATTGGGATTTTCGCCCTTTAGTAAAAAAGTTGAGCAAAGGTATAAAAATTTTGGAGTAGATATTCTTCTAAATTGATAAGATTGGATTCAATCTGAAGCTGTGATAAGTGAAAATAAGGGAAAAATAAATCCCGACAAGAATGACTAGTTAATTCTTCAAGCCATGCTTAAAATCACGGATAAGATGCTCAAAGTTGGATATTTTTTTACCTTAAAATGTGGAAATCGAGAGGTTCTTAAAATGTCATTTTTCTCATTTTTCTACATTAACTGTCTTTTGTCATGCTTTCTCCAAATAGTAAATAAAAAATATATCTCACCGTACTGGATTCGAAGATAAATCGCGATTTATCCTAAAAGTTGCGTCCCCTTGGTAACCTCAACGTTAGCGCGAAAATGCACGACGTCGCTGGCTGACAATTTCGACGTACTCCGCCAATTATCCCTGCAAGGTTATCGGCGACATTTTCCAAGTGTTTATATATTGCTTATAAAGGGCTAGCTTAAAATAATTTTTTTTAAATAAAAAAATGTGTATCATAAATAACTCTCTCTTTTATTCTGTTCATGTTCCAAGTGAGAAACATCTCAGGTATAGTTATTGCGGACTTGAATTTTTTTACGGCTTAATTTAAAGACAATTTAGGCAATTTAGAGCTAGACATGTCGGAACTGTACACACTCGTGTATTGTTGAAGACCATATGTTGACCTCTACATGTTTTTGTTTTGTTTTGGTTGGTGGGCTGCTGTTTCATTGACATACCCTAAAAATCCTTTTATTCACATTTTAATCGCTTTTAATAATTTCACATTTTTTCATAAAATCAAACTGTTATTGGAGTGAATGATTACAGTTCAAGAAAACTTTACAATAATTTTGAAATATTTTATAATTTTTGATCTGGCAAAAATGATTCAATTTATATCTGAAAAACGGGACGTTACCCATACATTTTTTTATGCATCCGTCATAAATATAGTTTTGGTTTTTGTGTCCTTTCTATTCATTTCCCAAATATCCAACATATACCGTCCAAAATTACAATTTTAAAGCAAGTCACCTAAAGCATTTATAATTAATAAATGTTCAGAAATACCATATAATGTTGTAGAAACCTCAAAGTATAGCTGTGATGATTTTTAAACAGATTTAAAGACCTTTAAAAAAAAGACTATCAGTGTGTAATAAATTTATGGAAAACTGGCCCTACCTCTTTGGTTTTTGCCATTATATTGGCATACATTCTCCTCGTAATAACCAGTATTTCATGTGGGTTTTTTTAAGTTTTGATTAAAATCGGAATACTTATCATTATAGCATAATTTTGCTAGTAAATTACTATATATTATTTTAAAAGTTGTATCATCGCTAATAGTTGCGGCATACTATTATTATTGCGTCCTCTCATATTTGAAATAAATAAATGGAATAAAATGTTCCGTGAGGAAATTTACTTCTTTTGAAGTGTTGATGTGGAATTACAATGATTAAAACTGCACTATCTGAACTTTCGATATGAAATTTGACACAAATTGATATTGACTTTGCTTGTTACTTAAATGCGCCGTAAAATCGGACCCAAATCAAAATTTGATCAGGAATGAAGAATGATCAAAATGATAATTAGCATGCATTATGTATGACCAGACTCAAGCTAGCGACCAATTCCAGCGACCAATCAATCAAGCTAGCGACCAATTCTATCGACCACTAAAGTTAACAATGAGCATCAACACGTTACAGAACCATTTAGAGATATGTCTGAAAATCACAAAATGGCATTATGCTACAACGATCTACTAATATTTAATACGCAACATATCGCTATCATGTTTTAATAGACCACAGATGTCTACATTTGTAATAAATAGGAACAGAAGAATAAATACTTATACTTTTAGAAAGGAAACACTAATTAATTTTGTTCGAATTTTACTTTGATGCCAACAAATTAACGTAGCGTGCTTGCTCAAGGCTAATACTCTAAATCGGTCATTCAGTTTTAAAAATTTTATATAACATGGCATAAAAAGTAAAATCATTATACACTTATATCAAATCGAGATTTTGTTCGTTTCAAAAGGAAAGAAAAAAAACAATAAATTGTTCAAACGCTTTAACGTCGCGCCAATAGTTAACTCCCTTGAAACTGTATCGGATGCCCTTAAGTAAATGTAGTTTAAAACAAACATTGTACACTACACTGTACATATTTAATTGGCTTTGCGCAGTGGTGGTTGCTCGTCGCGAGAGCCCGAGGCAGCCAGCTAAAATTTCTTACGATGTACACCGATGAAAATTTTTTTTCACCATGCTCGTCGCGAGACCCCGATACATATAACTTCCGGTAATGGCGACAACCACGTTGTAAATTTAGTAAGGATAAAAGCGCCAGTTTACCATAGAAAATCCCTGAAATAATCAACAAAATTACCCTTTAACAATTAAAAAGCATAAAGGTATCAATATATTCCTATATAATGACCTCTACCAGTACAGAAACAGGTGAATCAACTGCACATGATATTAATTTACACGAGATTGTTCTTACCCTTGATAGTGTTTACAAAGATTACCCGCAGCACTGTTTGCCTAACAAACTATCAAAACCAACAGGCGCAAAAGCCAAAGACCTAGAATATGAAGAAATAAATGAACTATTATATGAACAAGAGGCCCACATGGTTGCATATAGGGTACCATGTAGCAACATTGCCCCATGGATCAAAAGTTTATCTATACTATATTATGAAGTATATGGGAAGTCAAAGGCTTACAAAATCTCATGGTATGATGACCAACAAAAGTGGAATGAAAGGTCATCTGAAAGAAATCTATCTGCATAGATATTGGTACCACAGATATATTAACTCTCCTATACAAAATAACATTTTTATAAATACAGGCGTGATCCAAGTCCAAGGCCAGTATAAAGATCAATTTGTACGTAAGGACTTCCCAAACTCTAGACAATCTTAGATGAAGTCATAAAGGCCAACCAAAACAATGAGGTAGAAGATAACAGCATACATACAGGTATAAAGGAATGAATAATGAACTTCAGTTAAATGACCCGGATAAAACTATAAAAGTAAATAAGGCACATGGAGTAACAACTTAAAAAGTTACAGCTGAAGAAACTGCTGTAAAGGTTGTTCATGATCAAGACGATCAAGATGTAAATGTACACTCTGATAAAACAATAATGAAGTAACAAAATGTGACAGTTTTTGTCAAACAGACACTTCAAGCTTAGTATTGCTCTCTGACCAGACCAACACAAATAACATGTTCATCCAATCTATTAACAGAATGGAGGAATTTTTCACAAAAGCACTTCAAAAGATAAGTGATCAACAAGCATGCATGTTAAAATCAAAGTAGACGCTATTGAAATAGCTTATACAAAAATATGGAGATGCACGATAAAAATTCACAATAGTAATGAACAAACTGGACACGTTAGTTACAAAATCAATAACTGTGGAGAAAGAAAATGTAGAGCTTAAGGGAAGGCTAAACGAAGTAACGCACAATACATTCTTAGAAAATTATGAAGACAGAATTACAGTCAAAATATTAAGAACTGAAACATCAAAGTGATAATCAGAGTGACACAATTATCAAACTAAATAAAGATTAGATAAAGCCAATAAAGATGTAGCTGATAAATTTGAAAAATGTCATCACTGAAACTGCACATAAGTCACTCACAGAATAAATGGACAACAAAGAACAAGAAATTATGAGTCTAAAGGTACATAACTCTAGAGACGACAGTACAGAATTTCAACAAGTTGAACCACGCTTTCAAAATAAACGTTCAGAGGACAGGTCCAAAACTAATACACAGCCATATAAAATTCAGGTGACAATTATTGGAACATCTAACACTAATGGAATGCAATGTCAAAAACTATCATCCCGTTATAGAACAGACAAGACACTGGCTTACACAATAGCTGCTACACAGACAGAGATTCAAAGTTAACAACCGTACCCTACGTACTAGTGTTACATTCAATAACAAATGACATAAAGGAACAAAAGGAAAAACCAGAACATAGCATTGAAGCTGATACATGGTTAAAATATTTCTCAAATTTGTCTTCAATTCCAAGTAATATATCAGACAAAGAAAATTGAAGAAAACTTAAATTATTAGAAACAAAAACAGAATATTCCTCAACTTAAATAATGATATTACATCTTCGGAGTTGCAAAAGCCTTCTCCAAATTAAAAAGTAGGTAAAGTCCTGGTCTAGAAAGTATAAGTAACGAAATGCTAAAAGCTTCACGAACATATATAAATCCATGTGTACTAAAACTATTCAATGCTGTTTTCAGATCCGGTCATTATCCGGACAAAGGGTCAGAAAGTTACCTTTGCCCAATTTTTAAATCAGGGACCCAAAGCAACCTGAAAATTATAGGGTATAGCCATTAATAGTAGTATTGGCAAACTATTTAACATTATTCTTAATATTAGATTTGAAAAATTCCTTTGTGACAATGGTATAATACATGAAACCCAGATAGGTTTTAGGAGGGACAGCGAACATCGGATCACATTTTATTCTATACATGAGGCTCTCAAGAGCCTGTGTCGCTCACCTGTATTTACTGATGCTTTGGAAATCATGTAAAATAAGGTTAAAATCATAATTAATAGTATTAGATATTAGATATTATAATGATATCTAAGATAATAACAAAAACTGCAAAATTTTGTAAAATTACTAACTCAGGGCAGCAACCCAACAACGGGTTGTCGGATTCGTCTGAAAATTTCAGGGCAGATAAATCTATATCTGATGAACATTTTGCCACCTGTCAGATTTGCTCTAAATGCTTTAGTTTCAGAGATATAAACCAAAACTGCATTTTACCCTTATGCTCTATTTTTAACCAAGTTGGCCATGATGGTTGGAAGGCGGGGTCATCGGACAAATTTTTTAAACTAGATACCCTAATGGTGATTATGGCCAAGTATGGTTAAATTTGTCTCAGTAGTTTCAGAGAAGGAGATTTTGTAAAGATTACAAAAATTTACGAAAAATTGTTAAAAATTGACTATTAAGGGCAATAACTCCTAAAGGGGTCGACTGACAATTTTGGTCATGTTTGACTTATTTGTAGATCTTACTTTGCTGAACATTATTGCTGTTTACAGTTTATCTCTATCTATAATAATATTCAAGATAATAACCAAAACTGCAAAATTTCCTTAAAATTACCAATTCAGGGGCAGCAACCCAACAACAGGTTGTCAGATTTGTCTGAAAATTTCAGGGCAGATAGATCTTGACCTGATAATCAGTTTTACCCAATGTCAGATTTACTCTAAATGCTTTGGTTTCAGAGATATAAGCCAAAATCTACATTTTACCCTATGTTCTATTTTTAGCCATGGCGGCCATCTTGGTTGGTTGGCGGCGTCATCGGACACATTTTTAAACTAGATACCCTAATGATGATTGTGGCCAAGTTTGGTTAAATTTGGCCAAGTGGTTTCAGAGGAGAAGATTTTGTAAAAGCTAACGACGACGGACGACGGACGCCAAGTGATGAGAAAGCTGACTTGGCCCTTCGGGCCAGGAGAGCTAAAAATATATGCCTGCTTTATAGATTTTCGTAAGGCATTTGACACTGTTATACATGCTGGTATTATGTTTAAGTTATTGAAATATAATGTGAATGGCTATTATTACAATATATTGAATTCTATGTATAAATCTGATAAATTATGTATCAAGATAGATCAGAAAATGACCAGGCTGTTCACATCTGAAGTCGGTGTAAGACAAGGGATGTACTTAGTCCCAACCTATTTAATGTGTTTATAAACGAAATACCCTCTTTATTAAAAGAAAAACTTAATGTCTTCAACTGAATAACAAAAAGTTCCTTGTCTGTTATATGCTGATGACTTGGTTTTAATCTCAGACACAAAAGAGGGTCTCCAAAACAAACTAAACATTCTTTAAAATTATTGTGAAAATGGTGCCTACAGATAAATGTGAAAAAAAATGATAATCTTTAATAAAACTGGTAGGTTACTAAAAGAAAATTTTAAAATTGGTCATAATGATATAGAATGTGGTAAATTTTATAAATACTTAGGGATAACAATGAGTAAATTTGGAAAATTTAATGAAGCCAGAAAAGATCTTTATGAAAAGGGACTTAAAGCTATGATCTTTATGAAAAGGGACTTAAAGCTAGCTTTAAATTATATCGAGATCTAAAATCATCATCAACATCAGTTAGTAGTCTTCTTCATATATGACCATACTATAAAACCCATAATCCTATATGGATGCGAAAATTGGGGTGTAATAAATATAACTAAAAAAGGCAAAACCTTTCACTATATGAAATTTTCAAAGACTGGGAACATGAAAAGTTAAATGTTAAATTTTGTAAATACATATTAGGTGTATCAAAGCAGAACTCTAATATGGCAGTTTTCTCAGAGCTTGAAGGTTTCCTATATGTTGACATTATAACACATATGTTTATGTACTGGTTTAGACTAGAACACTCACCGAGTGACTTATTAAAAAGTGCATATGATGAATATAAAAATGGGGATCATAAAGACAACTCCTGGTACTCTAATGTTCAATTATTCAGCAAAAAAATAAACATTAACCTTTCAATTTGCAAAAATCTTAGTAAAACCAAATTCAAAGTACTAATAAAAAAACGACTAAAAGATGATTTCCTTAAATTCTGGAAAAGTATAAAAGATTCTACACCTGATAAACAAGGAAAATTAGACACTTTCTTTAAATTTAAGTCTACATTCCAGTTTGAAAAATATTTAGAAATAAGAAATAAAGATAATCGGTCAATGCTATCTAAATTTAGAATAAGTAATCACTCTCTACGGGTAGAAACTGGAAGGCATGAGAGAAAATACAACTCTCTTGGAAAACTACAACTGTTACCCAGATGTGAACGGCTTTGTCAGTTCTGTGATTTAAACCAAGTAGAGGACGAAGCACATTTTCTAATTCAATGTCCTAAATATAACCATAGAAGAGTAACTTTACTATCTCAGATTGATAACAAATTCTAATGTAAAATATCTAAATACAATAACTTGTTTTTATGGATGATGATAAATGAAGACAACACATTTTTATCTTTATTGTGTGAATTTTAAAGCTTAACTTTGCAGAAAGAAAACAGCATAATTGTGCTCAATCATAATAATCATCTACCTGGTAAAAGAAAATATTTATTCTAACAATCAGAGTTATCTCTTTATTCACTAACTGGGCTTGTATGATTTAAACTTGTATGTCTTTTATGTATGTTCTAATGTACTGTATCTAATTAACTTAATCAGAGTGAGTGGAGCGAGAAAGATTGGTATGAAAGTGTGAACGATCGTGTTAAATTTTGTAATGCCCGAAAGGGCCCTGTGATTAGGAAATAAAGAATTTGATTTGATTTGATTTTGGTACCATAGCCGATGAGGTTTATCCGAGGCGTGGTTATTGCTAGTTGAAAACTATACCCAATACCCCACCGTGTATCATCGATACAGCGGATATTGGTACTAACCAAGCGGTTGACCTGGTTCTCTGTTTATTGTCTTAGAAAACAACATTACTATACAAATACCAGCGTATAGCTACCTGGGTACCTTTATGTTGGTATATGTATATTAATGTTGTTTTTCTTAGACAATGAACAGAGAACCAGGTCAACCGCTTGGTTAGTACCTATATCCGCTGTACCGATGACACACGGTGACCCACCTGAAATACGGCAGCAGTCGCAATTTCTGAACGCCTCTATACAGAGGCAATAATAAACAATTTAATATAGAATAGTTGACTGAACAAACAGCTTTGAAACATATGACTAAATGCTACAGAACTCAGGTATTTTTCTTTTAGGTAAAGATAAAGATCAGATGACACAATTTGGTGAAACATCAATCCGCAAGATCTCATTCTGTAAGTTAAATAAGGTGCATTGAAGTACTCTACATTTTATAGGTTGATCTTAATTATATATAGCCTCCTTTCAAGTGAGTGTTGGGACTGAACATATGAAAACGACCAACACATTTTTGATGCATTAAGGATTATAAAACAGACGATTTCATGAAGAATTAAAGCTACTTTTGATGTTTTGATATAGATTGTAAAATACTATGTGCATTATATCTAGCAAAATATCTAATCTCCACAGCCCCACCCCTTTAAAAGAAACCAATAACATTAAAATATGAATAGATTTATCTTCAGTACTTCACTACAGATTTAATCGACAAATGTAAACATCATCGTAAATTTTCGCTAAAAGATCGATCTTAAAATTCAGGTATTTCCGTGTTCTCATTCTGCTATGCATGTAATATTTACCACTGGACGTTAAACGCCAATCCGTCCATCCATCTGAGAGATCGTATTCGTATACCCTACGTAGTTTACTGAGAGATTATCTCCCATTAATATAGCCACTATACAAACTTGTGTTTTCTTAACTATAACGGCCATTTGTCATTGTAAGGAAATTCAAATAGGATGGAATTTTTCAAAGTTAAATGGAAATCTAGAAAATATCAAAAGTCCACAGCCCTCCCCTCTTTCCCTTTTAGAAAAATAAATAATAATAAAATATATAGAGTGTTTTGTTCAGTGCTAATAGATCATCATAATATAGACGATTATATCATCTGGATATGTTTTGAAGAATGAATGCGATGAAATGCAGTACTTTACACTCTCCTTGCTAATCATCTGAATAAATAGCTAACCTAAATATAAAAGTATATATAGAAAATGTTAAACCTGATCTCTACCTTTAGTTATTGCACTACCATATGCTGGTGCAGTGTTTTACGACAGGAGTTTGGCTCGTGTAATTTCCTTTTCTTTTATGAAATGACAATTAAAAACGAACCATTTTTTTTTATTACAAAGGAGTATAATTTCTGTATGAAACTTTGATGTTTCATTTTCGAATTTCGTTTTTGTTTGTTTGTTTGTTTGTTTTTGTTTTGGTGGATTTAATTGATGATTTACAATCATCCACCTCGCAAAAGATTTAATGGCCAACTTGACAGATCTTTGATTGTTTCAGTTACATTTATTTACAACTGTCATATAGATTTGACAAGATTTAGAGCTAGACATTTAGCGTACACTCATGTTTTTGTTGAAACGGAACGTCTTTAAAAATAAGAGGATGTGGTATGATTGCCAATGAGACAACTATCCACTACAGACCAAATGAGGAAGAAGTTAGCAACTATAAGTAACCGTATGGACTTCAACAAAGAGCAAAGCCCATACATTCGGCTATTTTTGTCGTTGGGTTGCCGTCTCACTACCCACAGGTCCTTTCTCACAACAATAAATCAAGTTGAAATAACACTTAAATCAGAGGTACAAATACAATTCTAAACAAAACAATATTGCCCCTTAACTGGTATTCTGTTGCTCCCTTGAAATATATTGATGTATATTCCTTATAAGAAAAATGTTTAAAAACAAGACAATAATCATTATAATCTTCATCAATACATTTTTGTTTGCTTGATGTCTTTTGTGATATTTTCCTTCTACTTTTGATGCACTCACATGATTCTTGCTTTTAAAATTGTCGAGAAGTTGTTTAAACAGAATTCCATGTACATTAATTCTCATAGCTTTGTAATATGATCGACACATTTCTTCATGGCAAAATTGTTAAAAGATATCGGTACCTATCTTGAGAAAAAATCATAACCTGTATATAAAAACAAGAAGATGTGGTATGATTGCCAATGAGACAACCATCCATCAAAGTTCAAATAACCTGTATAGTTCATTTTAAATATGCTTTTAGGTTTGAATATTACTGTAATAAAATAATTATCTAAAATCTCTCACTTATCAACATTAAATTTATGTTAATTCATAAACACTTGGAATTATGTTGTGCTATTTATCATATTAATATTTTTCTTTGTAGTTACTGTGCTTCTCACATCTATATTTATCTTATTAATATTCATACAACTTTCAGAATAGATTGTATTCCCACGAAGAAGTTGATTTCAACTTAATTTTCAATAAATAAAAATAAAATAACATAGATTTAAAAATTTATTATTACTATACTATATAATAAAATATTAATTTTCGCGAACCATTTGGGTCACAGAAATTCCAAAAATGGCACCAGTAAGGAGAGTTGTACAAATGATGTGAATACACAAAACCCGGATCCAAATTATCTTTTTACTAAAAGTATTCATCATTTTCTGTTTTGTATGTACTAACAACATTTCATTTTCTACAATTTCGATTAAAATATTATAAAACCTGCAGTTCAATAGGTCACATGCCCCAAATAAACATTCCCGATTGGTCGAACTACTGTGGCCTCGGTGTAAAGCAACGCAAGCCTCGATGTAAAGATCACGCTTCCAAAAATAGAGGTATGTCCCAACTTAACATTCCCCGATTGGTTGAATTGCTGCTCGATGTAAAGCAACGGAAGCCTTGATGCAATGAAGAAAAGGGGTTGACAGGATAAACGTAATCGTTATAAATTTTAACTTCATGGTTCTTATGCAAGCAAATTTAATAAACAATGATTTTATACAGTTGTGTTATTGTTTTCACCTTACGTAACGTTAGGGCTTTATTTCTGATCTTATTTCTGTGTACACAATTCTGAATCTACATATTTCACCTATATCAATATTAGGTAATCCGTTTGGACGATTCCATATACTATTATGTTTTAGGGTTTTTTAGCTTCAGTGTCGAGTTGGTGTATAGTATTGAGGGCTGTCTGCGAGAAATAAATCCTTTTTCTGATAGATTAACTAAATTCAAAACCAATATAAAATAGTTAACACATATATTTTATTTAACTGAGTAAATTGATCGGAATGTGAATGATACATAAACCTAAAATTCGTTTTGGTCTATCCCAGTGATGACATTTGCGCGGGAATTTAGTCCATTGACTTTGGATTATAATTATGTTTAGATGTAATGTTACAGGATTTAATGTGAAATTATTTGTCTCTTCTTCTATAGTAAACGAGTTTGACGTCAGGTTTGTACACATGAAGTCTCTTGTCTAAAAAGCCAGTGACAGAACGATAAACAGATAAGGAACTGTCTAGGGCCAAGTAAGGGAGGTGAAAAAGCCAGTATTACGCAGAACGATAAACAGTTACATAGACGGATCCATGGGGTGGGGAAAATTTGGCTGATTTTATGGGGAAGCAGGGAGGATCCAGCCATTTTATAAAGGGGTTCCCAACTCATGACAAAGGGGGGTTCCAACTATGTGTCCCCATTCAAATGCATTGATCGTCCAAAAAGGGGTTCCAACCCCGGAACCCTCCCGGATCCGCCACTGGGAAGCATGCCGGGAGTGGGCGACCTAAGGTCAGTCAGCGGCCACCCTCTTTATGAAAAGTTGTGGATCCGCCACTGAGATTTACATAAGCAGGTTTTCTTTGTGTAGATACCTTAAAATATCACCATCTGTGACTGAGTACACAATTTGATTCATTTCAGCTCATTAGCTGGGCTCACTCGCTAAAAGGTTCATTATGGGCCTGCTCACTGGCTAACATTTTACGATATTCATGACTCGTGTAGAAAAGCCGATAATCTGTTCATGTGTGTGAGGTAGTTATCAAGCTTGCTTTCATCTGAAAAACTGTCTTGCCAAGTTAGGAGGTGAAAAGCCAGTAATAGAACGATAAACAAATGATCAGGTTTTCTTCATATAGATCCTTAAAATATCCCCACTGAGGACACAGTTTAATTCATTTTAGCTCATTAAATATGTGAGGACACCCTATCAAGATCTATCAAGCTTATGCTCATGTTGCGTTAAAACTGTTTTAGGAAGGTGAAAAATACCAACAATATAACAATAAATAGATAATCGATATTGTAAAATATCAATGTGTTGAAAAGCCAATGATCTACATATATACTTAAATATGTCAACCATAAAATAAAACTGACTGCGACTTTGTAACTTTATCTCATCCACTAAAGTCATTCAAGTAGAATATTTGATGTAGGTTTGTCCACATTTGGAATATATTATATATGTATAAAATTAATGTTGAGTCTGTTCCCAGATGCCTGAGATAGACTTCAATATTTATTATTTATTGAAAATAAGTGGAATCATCTTTCAGAAAAGTATTTTTCTATGGTAATGAATCCCCCCTATTATAAGTTAAAAAGGCTACATTTCCCCCTCCCTCTATTTTTTATTTGAGGGGGGAGAGTTCCCAACCTGTTTATTAGTGGAATAGTGAATCAGGCCTTAACTCTTCTCAATTGTATTGATGCATACTTTTCATGTCAGGACAGTTTTCCTTATTTTTGAAGGCTGTATGGTTGCCTTTTACAGTGTTTTCCATAAGAACCGCCGCCGCCAAATTGACCGTTCAAGCAGTTTTTGGCTGGTTCAATCGTCATCAGCCAAAAAATTTGGATGCATATTTTACATATACAATTATTTTATACGTCGTAACTTTTATTATTATCTAGCTTTTATTTACGCCTGAGGGTTCGGTTTGTATTTCTATTGGAACACGAGCCGTTATCCATCGAAAGAGACTTATTTGGAAAATCCGAGAGATATCGAGTATATGCAAAAGTTGTGCCATGTCAAGGTAGTTAAGGCAGCAACCATTTGATTTTCGGGGCTATGGATTTTTGGAAAAAAGTTTGTTTCAGTTTTGGAGAAAAAATAATTTGTTTTTGACCCTGAGAAAAAAATTTGTTTGTTTCACCCTCAGCTGCCACTATATGTAATGCTAAAATTGAAAGAAAAAATTGTTTTCGACTTGTCGCCAAAAATAGATTGTTTTTCGCCAAAGGCGAAAAAAAGTTTGTCCGAAAAAAATCCATAGCCCCCAGAAAATCAAATGGTTGCTGCCTAAAACTTCCATTTGTTGTTGAAAAACTTTTAGTGTACACTATTTAAGTTTAATTAACTCCCCACCTGGATAATATCCGCTGAGGAGGTGTTCCATAATTGGAAGGATATACATATAGAAGAAGAAGAAGTTGAAGATGAAACGTTCCATCACAGATTGTTTCCCGCTAAGCGACACAAAGGTGTGCATTTTATGATGATACATTTATAAAGTTTGCATGCATTGTTTTCAATTTGTTCTGTTGTGTTTAGTTTAAATCGCGAATGAATCAATGACATGATAATTGTCATTGGTTTGCACTACGCCGGATCAAGGTTCGATATGACCCAGGCCTGAAAACTTCAAACAAATACGGAAAATTTCCTGCATTGAAGGAATATTACACAAATCAAATCTGTGAACAATAATTTGCTGACAAAATCAAAAATATTACTAATTATAACTCAGTCAAATTATTGGGGTGGACAGGGGTACCTAGTCTTCACTTCCTAACCCTTTGCCATCTCACCCCTCATCATTAGACACTTTCCATTATATATAAATGGGAGGGTGGGCGGATTGAAAAAAAAAATTAATGATTTGGTAAAAAATTAAATTATAGATATTGAAGATAGCTTTATATAATATAGAAGTAATTGATAGCCTGAATTTTACCCATCATGTTGTGTTGTCTTAAGTCTATTTGGGTATATGAGTACTAAATACAAGATTTTCGTTCTATTTTATTTGCATTTCTATTACAACTTCAATATATTACAAAATTATTACAAAACAAAATCTTAAAAGACATGATTATATAGAATATGGTGTACAGTGCATCCTATCTATAATAAAATAATAATAAATAAAATTGCTGTATCAATACAGAATTTTAACACATATTCATTTTCAATTTTGTCAACGTTTCAATTATAGTAAGTTAAGTATTCAAACTCTTTAAAATTGTGCAGACATAATTTTTAGAAAAAAGTTCTGCTAATAATATGTCCATTTGAATAATATGTCCATTTGACAAGCATGAAATATTGTCTTAAAATTCACCAGATGCCAGGATTTTGAATCTAGATTTCAAAAATTTTTCAGGGGCCAAGCCCCCATTCCCTCCTAATTTCCAGTGATCGCCACTTATTCATTTTGGCCTGTTACGCCAAAATGAATGGAAAACCCTGCTTTTATTGCTTTGTCATTTGAACCTCTGTGGATTGTCTCATTGGCAATCATATTACATATTTTATTTTTATATGTATCCATCATTTAGAAAAGTTGTTCGAATGTAATGAGTCCTGTCCCCTTTATAAGTTAAAAGGCTTCATCTTCTTTTTATCTTCATTAGAACATATTTTTTTTTTTTGGGGGTTCCAAACCTGTTGTTTATAAGTTGTAAAACAGGCCATTACTTTTCTTAATTTAATTGTTGTATACTTAACATGTCTGGACTGTTTTTCTCATTTTTAAGGCTGTATGGCTGCCTATAATTACTTTGTTATTTAAACCTCTGTGGAAAGTTGTCTCATTGGCAATTATACCACATACATGTATATACAGATTTTTATGGATTGCAGACCTGAAAAGATGTTCAAAGTTGAATATGCTGCAAACTTCAAACAAGCTACTACTTATTTACCATGTTTACCATGAAACTGTTGATTAGAACTATATATAAGTTATTTCACCCAGTCCTCATACATGTATATATACCACTATCAATCAACAGAACAAATGCAAATACTTTTTTATTTATATGCATATGGTTGCCTATAATTTCTTACATCTATTTTATTTGAATTTAAGGAAATAGTTGTTATTTATATAAACAAATCTCATGTCGATATATAACATGTACAACAATCAAACATCAACCCAAACCAAACTGGATGTATTTGAAAGACATCTGGAGGTCAATATACAGTCTCGAACAAAAGACAAAAAAGGAAAAATATAGTGAACTTTGGAGAATTTATATTATTATATATACATGCATTTGAATTATTTGGAATATATTGTTTCAAATTTTTAGTCTTAGGTTCCACCTACTATTTTAGAAAACTGGGATTTCAATGCTAGTCTATTAGAGTGGTATTTCATTGGTTGTAGATACGGAGGTATGTTCTTATTTCGACAGAGGGGCAATCAACCTATATCAATTTGTACATGAAGAGATTGATAGTTGCTAGATACTGAATGATTTCACCACAAATTTGTGGAAGTTTTAACCTGTGTATATATAATTAAAATACCATAATAAAATTCATGTCTTTTTCAGGACTTCTGATCCAACCATGTAGTATGGCATGTTTGTGAGATATGGTTTCGTGGATTATGGATGTTCATGAAGGACATGTAGTACAAAGTATATCACTGGATTGAGCTCTTTGTCTAAGTGTATTATTAAAGTGCTTTGCTTTGAGCTCGGTTCATTGTTATGCAATTCATTCTTTGTGAAATAAAGATTTGACAGACAACTCTCATGTACAAGGATTTGTCAGGTAGTATCCATTCTATGTACAATGTAAGTAATACGGAGATAAAAGCATTTTATTATGATTTGAACCAAACATTTTTGTCCATTAACCAAATTTAAAAAAGAACAAATTTACCCAACAATGCTACACTGGCTACTAGCAATATGATGCTAGGTTGTTTTAATACATCTGTACTGCCTACTGATGACTTGGTCCTGAGTGTAAATGGTCATTCAGTATGTTAAAAAAAACACCAAAATTTATAAGGCCTATCTGGCCTAATTGATTTCTAAAACTATATCATGTATATTTCATTGTACATATTCAACATTTTTCATTCATTTGTTTATTTCTTAATTTGTGTGAATTAACATTGTTACAGTAAATGTTAATTACTACACTTTCATACCACAACAAATACTGTATTGATATCACTTATATTTGTATCCATATAACAAAAAAATTGAAAAGAGAATAATTTTGCAATACCTTTTCATATTGAATACTATAACTTTTTGATATTAAGACATATTAAGTAGATTTTCATAATACCCACTTGACATGCTTGAAATTCTATTAGATTACTTTTGGAGCAGTTATGAGTCTTTGAAGCATTCTCACAAAGGTTTTTTGTTGATATCATTTTCATATTGGTCAAAACTTTTTTTGCTTCGCCAGCTTTGGAGGAGATGTTATCAAAGAATTGATAAAAACAACACAGAAGTTTACTTTCTAGCTCATCTAGCCCGAAGCATCATGTCAGGCATTGTCATTACTAAAACCAATTAATGTCTTCTAATCTGAGAAACAATTTCGACATTTTAACAAAATATTTTACTAATGATACTGACAATCCACCACAAAGTAATATAAATAGAACCATACAAATAGTGAGCAAATACATATAAAAAGATGTGGTATGATTGCCAATGAGAAAATTCTCCACAACAGACCAAAATGACACAGAAATTAACAACTACGGGTCACCAGACAGCCTTCAACAATGAGCAAAGCCCATAACGCATAGTCATTTATGTACACAAAATAAACGAAAAAACAAATATTATGTAACACATAGACAAACGACAACCACTGAGTTACAGCCTCTTGATATCATGTTCTCAGATATCATCTCCCATTTAAAAAAAATCACATGAAAAATGAACCTATTATGTGTTGCTCTCCTAGCTACAAATGTATCCAAAATCAAAGATTTGGAAAATATTCTATCATAATCATTTGGTAATTAATGCAATAAGTGTCTCGTCTTGAACATAAAATCTAAATATTAAATAAACAACCTCTTAATGCTCAGGTTGGTTGTCATCGTGCAACACAGTTAATAACACCATATAGGAAAAACATGGAACTCCTTTTGTCATATAAAACACTGTCAAACATCCAAACATACTATCCACATTCATCTGTGTCCACACTTGTTTATATATATAAATATATTAACTACATGTCATGTAATACTACTACAATGTATTAATTTCTACATACTAGTAATTGTATGTCTATGAAACTGTAGGTATGTGTATAGATATGTTCATTACATGTACATGCGGAGCCAGTAAACAGATATTTTCGACCATCAAATATCCAATTGAGGCCCGCAAATCTTTAAATACAATACTGTGTTTTCCATTATAATGCTACTGAAAGAGAACAATGCTCAATCACAAACTTAAAACAGTCACACGACAAACTACATTTCGCGAAAAATTTCAGCTCATCAATAGTGGAATTGATGCCATCAAATTTGAGGCGTTATCCGATCAAAATGATTTGATTTTTGATTTTGGTGTTTTAACGCCACTTTTAAGCACCGCTTTTGGGCTATTTCGTGGCGGCCAGTTTTATTGATGGAGGAAGCGGAGTGCCCGGAGAAAACCACCGACCTTCGATAGGAAAACTGACAATCCTAGTCAATTAAGATTGAGTCGAGTGCACCCGCACGAGCGGGTTCGAACTCACAACCTCAGTGTTGACTGGCTAGTGATTACAGTAGTAACTACTTAGACCACTCGACCACCGAGGCCCCCGATCAAAATGAACATTGCATACAATGTTGCATTAGAATGACCAATAACATATTATTATGTGACTTCTATATCTTTACGATACCAATATGATATGTGAATACTGGGAGAAAAACTGCTGCAGGAACTTAAATTAATTCATTCTTTCAGTTAATTAGTGGAATACAAAACCTTAACTTTATTTAAGATTTCCATATTCATATTTCAGAGAAAAAATATTGTCTTCAAATCTCAGACCGAACCTTTTTCTATGACATGTTAACTTGTAAACGGTTGGTTGTATAATATATATATCTATACATCTAAAATAACGAGGTCCAATTTGTTAGTCGGCATGACGTAAAAGCGACGAATCAAAGAATTCAACTTTATATATAACTAATATAGGACAATATTGTGGATTCAAAATTACACCGCTCCAGACCCTTTTGTTTTCTACATAATTAATATTACCAATAATTAACAAGTTCCGGTCGAATCCGATACCGATACCAATAGGTGTCAGACCACCAATTAAATATCCCTATCTGTTCAACCAAATTTTGCAATTTTCACAGCTTTCTAAATATTTTACCTTAAGTTTAACTTCATAGAAACCAGGTATATCCTGAATTGTACATGTATCAGCTTTCTGCATGCCAATTTTCAACATACATTTAAAGCCTTCTAAGAAAAAACTAACCTTCAAAAGAGGTACTCCAAAAATAACCCTGGTTTTCTGGAAATCTTAAATTAGTATACTGTGGGCGCATTAATCTTCAATTTTTAATGCAAACTCATAGACAAGTAAATTTTGGCTCAAAATGGTCTAAATATATTTCTCTTTCACCAAAAGTTTCATTTTTGCAAATTTGTTGGTTAGTTTAAGTAAACAAGGACATCAAAAGCACTATTTTGTGTCAGAGTAGGGCTACTTTACATACGTTCTAAATTGGAGGGAGTAATTGGTGGTCTGACACCTAAAGAGACAAAAAAGTTGATCAGAAATCTTTTGTTTTGCTTTATCCTTAATCCTTAGTCAATTTGTAGTTAAAAACAGCCTATCTGAGCATAATGCGACTTATATTACAAATTTCACAGCTCAATTTAAACTGACTGTAATGTATGACTTTGATAGAAAATACTTGAAAATTTCATTTTGGACCACAGGAACATAAACTTTCAATATCAAGATCAGTTTTTGGTGATTTTTCCTTGTTTGTGCTACTATTTTAAAGACTTTCCACAATTTTTACAATGAGTCTTATAAAAAATCCAAGGTTTTGAAGAGTCAAGGAATATTGACCCCCCTTTTTTCACCTGGTGTCAGTAATGGGACTATAAACTGATCAAAAGTGTTGTCATGGTCATTTAAATGCTTTTATTTACTATCAGTCAATAAAATTTATGGTATAAAACTTTCATTTGAGATTATAAAGGGGATTTGTGTGAGTTTATGCAGTTTTACATCAGGCTATGTTGTCTGCCAAATACATGGTATGACGCAATGATATAAGGGTAAAATCAAATAAATTCATTATGATGACAATTTTTTAGGGTAGTAAACAACCTATGTTTTAATGTTTAACACCACAGAAACAACTTTCTGTCCATTTATAACAGTTTAGGACATTTTTTTATATGAAAGCATATGGTCAGGGTGGGAAAAGCTAAAAATAGCACAAATTCAGTTTAAGGCTCTAAATTTGCAAAATCTGACTTTTTTGTCCCAAAAAAAGTTTGAAATGTGGCTACTATCATTTCATTTGACCATTTAAGACAAAACAATCAATTGTTTTCTGATTTTGGGGTTTCACCGCATTTCCCTTAAAGAGACAAAAAAGTTGATCAGAAATCTTTTGTTTTGCTTTATCCTTAATCCTTAGTCAATTTGTAGTTAAAAACAGCCTATCTGAGCATAATGCGACTTATATTACAAATTTCACAGCTCAATTTAAACTG
>JAASAO010003286.1:0-13100 GCA_017311375.1 Mytilus coruscus
TTTAAATTTCATAGAGATCCATTCACTGAAACTAAAGTTATTATCCGGAAACCAAATGTGTCTTTGGACGACGCAGACGACAACATCATACCATTATACGAACCCAAAAAAATTTTTGCAGTCGTATAAAAAGTAATTTATTTTAGATATAAAATAGATTCATAGACTTTTAGACTATTAAGGTACAAACAAACAATACTACACTTTTATCATGTGTAACATATCTTAACCTTTTCTATAAACATGATAATTATGTAAAAGTACATATTAATGAGACAATAACTCAACAATTTAAAAAAACCTTAAAAAAAACATGTGGAGATTAATTACATATCTACTGCACTATAGGGTCCGTTCAGTCATAATTAGGCTGACACAAATGTTTCACAATTCCAAGGATTACTTTAAATGAGCAGTTGACAAAAGAAATACAGGTAAATGATTATCAGCAGTTTCATAATCTAAATGGTTATAGGTAATTTCATTGTTCGTTATTCATTCAAAATGAAAATAATTGTATACCATTGGTTGGTTTTCAATTGTTAACCTTTTTGTACTACTCAAAGGTGCTCTAGATTCTTAAGATGTCAATTGTAAATTCTCACAAAACAATGCATTATCATTTCTATGTTTTGATTTTAACTACAATGTTGTATACTCTTAATTAAATACCATAATGATTTAAACAGTGTAATCCCTAACATTAATATCTAATAAGATCATGAAGATTATAGATTGTTTTTTTTCACATTTGATTTTATACCAGGGCTATGGAAATATATAGACTATTGATCATGTTGATAATTCCTTTTTTTTTATAAAAAAAAAGTTACATTGTCATATTGCAGATGCTAATCACACTAAGCACCATTTATGAAATATGGAAGACATGTTAAATCTTCTTAATATAGCCACAATACAAGTTGTATTGCAAAATCAATAAAGACTCATTTTTGTCAGACAAAAACATTACCTTTGCAAAAGTTACTACCTACTAATTTTAACCATGTCCCAAATATATCAAAAAAGTTATACACAGAGATATACTACCAAAATGTTTGGGTGAAATACTATAAATTATGCCTTAGGTTTCTTTCCATCCGTCCGTTTGTCTGTCTGTCCATCCGTCAGTCTGGCAAATTAGTTTTCCACACTTATTTTCTTCGTGCTTGAAGATATTGATTTGATATTTGGTGTACTGTTTTATCATGACAAGTTACAGATCAAGTTCGCATTTTGTTCCAGTCTGACAATTTTGTGCAGAGTTATGGTCCTTGAACTTAGAAAATTAACTCAAATAATCAGTTTTCCGCACTAGTTTTTGTCATGCTTGAAGATATTGATTTGATGATTGGTATATAGTTTTATCATGACAAGGAACAGATCAAGTTCGAATTTGGTTCTGGTCTGATGATTTTGTGCAGAAGTATGGTCCTTGGACATAGAAAATTCACTCAAATAATCAATTTTTCTCACTTTTTTCATCATGCTTGAAGATATTGACTTGACATTTGTTATATAGTTTACACCATGAAGTTATAGATCAAGTAAGCATTTTGTTCCAGTACAATGAATTGCAATACTCACAGATAGCTTGTTTCTTTTAAAAAAAAATCATAATTAGTGAAACTTTTACAAAAATATACCAGGATGTAAATTTCACACAAGAGAATGCCAGACAACATTCCAATTCATTACAATATCACAATTTTCGGAAGCAATGTAAATATCAATTTAACATTACTGCTCTTACATACAATCACTTATCAGACAATGGGGATCTTTTCTCTTCTTTGGTGTTATATCTAGTAAGAAAACTGTTTTTTCTTGTGATCTTTTCCAAAGCTTTTACAGTTTTGGCAAAGCTTCCAGGTGATTCAAAATATACTGTTTTATTGTATGGTAATGTTTTGGGACTTCTCTGTCTAAGGAAATATTTCTGGCTATAACTGTTTTTACTAGTACTCTGTAAAATAAATGCAACAACTTAAATCAAAGATATACAAAATATATACCTAAATCAAAATTGATCATAACCTCTGTGTTTCCTGTAACTTTACATGGAAAGGGTCTTTGCTTGGTTCAATATTGCACCAATATTTCAATCTTTACTTTTTCTTTATTGTTCATAATTGTTCATAATAAAACTAGGTTGATAACTCAACTGGTGTCTATATTTATCATTATACAGCAAGAACCAGATAGATAAGTTGAACTGTAAGCTATGGCTCAGAAATGATACACTTACTCCAAATTTCAGAAAGCCCTGGTTTGTAGCTCCAAAGAAAAATGCAAGGAAAAACGCATACATAGCCTTTTAGTGTAAGAATATATCAGAAACAGATAGTAACTAAGTGATGTATGTATCTGAAACGCATCACACAGTAAAGCATGCTCACATGTAGCTTGATACAAAGTTTTGAGAAGTTTGGAGATGTGTAGTTCCGGAGTGTCACAAAAAAATTCTTGAGACTGACAGACAGATGAAAGTGGACAGAAACACAGACAGACAGACATAAACAAGTATCCCCTATCCTTTGGGAGCCAGGATATAATAAGCAACAAAAACATAACTGTATCTTTATTTTTACTTTAAAACTTTAGATTTAATATAAAATTGACCACTTGCTAATAAAATTGGTTAAGGTGGTACCAAACACCTTGACTAAAATTAATTTGGCTCATTTAATTTTCATAAAATTTTGACTAAATATTTACTTTGACCCTTTGACAAAAATATAAAAATTTCAAAAAACTTGAACCACAAACTTTATTGGAAAAATTTCATTGGATATATAACAGTTTGACAAACACTAGTTTTTATCATTGGGAAGCTTAATATTTCCTTAACAATACACTGTGATTAAAACATTCAGCTGATTTAAATAAAGAGTTATCTCCTTGTAGTGTTATGTACCACCTTAACTTACGTATGGTTTTTGGTTTGTAAAGCTGCTGTAAGTAAAATGAGTTCTCAAGTTCAAGGAATTTACAAAAAGAATAAAACTTTCTTGAAAATTCAGGCATTTTTCAACTTACTGGTTGTGGTGTTATAGATCTGGTTACTCTACTTCCAGCACAGTCTGCTAATCTTGACTCCATACTATGGACTACAATTATTACAAAACATTGCTTAAAATCTGTGGATGCTTGTAAATACTGTAACAAAGGCAATTCTTATAAAGAATATAATAAAATAAAAAAAACATGTCTTGTTAACCAGATTCTCTTTACTTTTTCTACTTTGTTTTCATATAATATTCTGTTTCCACCTGCATAAATCATGTACATTTTGTAAGTGAAAGTTGAAAAGAGCTAGTATATAGTTTTTGTTAATCCAAGAATATTCTTTATTTGCATATGTTAACCTATGATTCATTATACCTTGAATGAGGAATAATAAAACATTAAACAATTCCACATACTGTAACCCAACTTATTTTGCAGATACTTTATTTCACTTTTAGCCCTTTCTGTCTCACTTTCGTAGTGATTTAATTTAGTGATTTTTAAATTTACTTGTATTTAAAAAAGGACAGATCCAAGTTTTACATACCGGGTATTTGCGACGATTTTTTTATTTACGTTATTTTTCTTCCTGCGAAAGTCATGAAAAATAAATTGCTCGCAAATATTAGTTGGTTAACAGTATCAACTTGTACTGGAAAACATTTAAAACTTGATAGTAAAGCAAATTGAAAAGATAATAAAATTATTTATCAAAGTAACAATTCCTTTTAAAACAAGATAATAATACTGAATGTAAACCAAAAGTCATACTTGGTGAAGGTTGTCTGTATTTTCCAGTTTTTGTCCAAGCATCAATTTGTTCTGCCAACTCCTTCAGAGGTGTCGCACCACGTATATCCCTTAGCTCATCAGTAAGTGTAGTCTGACTGGATTCCCAGGAATAACATGTAGAATAACTCTCCACAGTAGATAATGATGAGGGTATGTATGTGTTATCTGTATCACCAGACAAACTCTCTGTAGATATACTACTTTCACTGCAACCACTGTCACTATCATAACCTGTAGCTGTAATTAATATAATGGTTAATATTTTACAAATCTTAATTCACTTAGATTATTTAATACATCTCCATGATATAACAAGCTGAGCTTTAGACAGTCCATTTATAAGTAATTAGTTTTTAGGTTACTAACTAAAATCAAATATGACAGTGATGGTTTATTTGCGACATTTATAGCACTTGATCGGTAATTTTCATATATACCATAGGAAGGCTGTAATCAATTGAATCTCTTTATGATAGTTTAGGGCATAACTTAATAAAAAAAATGTTGGTGAACAAAAAGCATAATCATTTTCCATGTTATTCGTAGACATAATGGAGTATTTAACTACTTGCTGACATTCTTATTATGTAGAACATCATGGCCTGTTGTTTGTAAATGTATCCTAGGTTTAAAAAAAATGGCAGTTGAAACACATTTTAAAGCATATCTTTCTTAAGGTCAACAAGAACTAATTCACTACCTACTGGTGATCAAATACTTTTTGGTCATCTATTCTTCATTGCACAATTTTGTCATGTTTATAATAAAAAATCTTGAGGAAAACAAATTCAGTGAAATATGTCAAAATGCTACCTTTAGATTTGCTGCTTCATGGAACACATACAAAATTTAACTTTGTATGAGTTCTCAGAAATATTAACATTCACAAAATATGTGTAGATCGATATCCTAAACTTACTATCTGCAGCAGCTGTTAATGTATTGGACCTATCTGTATTGCTGTTATATTCTTGTATTATAGTATCACTACTGCTATCTGGACTCAAAGCACTTACAATATCTTGGTTCTTATTGCCTATTTTAAAAATAATTCTGAGAATAAATTATTTTGGAAAAACAACTGCTTTCGCAAAAAGATTATCTTTAAAACATGATAAAAGGTGGCTACATGTATCTTTAGTGATTTTGTATTTTGTCTTTGGCAAACTATTTTATCCCATCTTTTCTTTATTATCTTTCTTGTTCTGACAAGACTAAAGTTGATACTAAAAAGGACTTAGGTTTTTTTTCTGAAAAGTAGTCTTCATGATAAACCTAAAGTCCTACAGTCCAGGCCAGAAAAAAATGTCTTCAGGCAAGTAATATCTTTATGAAAAGAGGCCTCACATGCCATATTAATTCAACAATTTTATAAAAGACAGATAATTTTCTGGCTTACATGTCAAAATGTTTTTCATGAATCCTGCTATAGTAGTCTAAATAAAGTATAATTATTTTTATGCTTGCAATAATTTGTTACAAATTTTCATGTATGTACATGTACATATAGATTTTTATTTATGCAATTTTTTGTACAGACTCATTTTTGAGATTTCAAAATAAGTTTTTATACATGTGGTGCCAACTTTCAAAACAACAGTCAATATGCATTTAGTTCAGTACATAAAAGCTTTGTATATTTGTACCAGCTAAACCTTTCAAAATTCTAACTGTATCCCACAAACGTTAATAATTTAAAGAATTTAAAAATACTGTAACTGTATACAAACAGAACCTAAACCAATGGCTGAAGAGTTGTGTACCAATTCTGTTTAATTAGTACATGTCATGTCCTTAGTCACTTTTAATTCCAAGGGTTAAGTTCTTGTAAACCAAGATTGATAAACATTTTATTGGGTAGAATTATGAATTCTGATACAGTTTGGTATGCATTTGAAGCAAGTTTAACTGCTTCTGAATATTGAAAATAATATACAGGAATTTCTTATATTTCCAGAGATACTATCATTTAAACATTTGTGAAATAAATCTTTAAATGTATAGAATGTACATATAAAATGCTTTTAAAAACACATTTTTCATTTTAAATAGTGATTTGGTAGTGTTATCAAAATGCTTTCTCAATGAGGTAGCTCTACATCTCAATTTACTCTAATAGATTCATCACAGCACCACCGTTCTTTGCACTTATCATAAAATATACATCAATTACCTAGCACAGAGTTTTTGATTTCCAGGTTTTCAATTCTTTTCTTGATGTCCCATAAGAGTTGATTATTGATGACATTCAAATCTTGATAGTAGTAAGCTGAAACACCCAATACAAGTAAAGCCACAGCACCTGATATCTTCCTGCATAGCTTCTGGTACATGTAAACTGCCTCCTGTAATTATAAAAAAAATATGTTTAAGGTATAGAACTGACAATAGAGCTTTTTGCAATAAATTTTTATCAAAACTCCAAGATTTCAAGTAACATTCTCAACTTCTTAAAACTGGACTAAATCCTGCCTTAAGGGCATATTAATATGATACAGTAGCAAAGGCAGATAATAATGCATCCACATTTAACAAGTTGTTTTTGTAACGTTCTTAATAAAAAGCATCCAAAATTTGTGAAAAAATCACTATTGTCATCAAATTGGTTAAGTGAATTTATACGTATTTGCAATGTAAAATGAACATGTTGTATATTTAAGCAATCAAAATCTACAGAGGGAGGGGGGGATAAAAATGGGTGGACGCAAATGAAGACTGTTTACCTTTCTTTCATCAATAAAGGCAATAACGTCCAAATATTAGTGCAAATTGAAAAGTAACCATACATTTCACATCCTAAATTTTACGGTAATATTGTACTTAAAGTGAGGAAATCACTATGTGATCCGTGTTTGAACCTTTAAACAAACTTATTAGTAAAGGTTATCTTACCAATGTTGTAATTAGATCTTTGAATATAGTTTACATTGGCACTAATATCGATTTTGTCATCAGCAAACTAAAACATAACAAAAGAAGTAGGGGCAATAAGGCCCTTTTTTGGCCCAAATATTACTGCAAATTTAAAAGTTATCATACATATTCTTAAATTTGTCCAAACTAGACTACGGTACAAGGTATTCAGAAAATAAAAACAAATTTCACATTGAACGAGTTACCATGGCAACAAACCATGATAAAATTTGCATATTTTGTAAAATTTCTTGATTTTCCTTGTTTTTCATCAAATTTTAAGTAAATTTTAGATTGGAAAAGTATATGCACCAAAAACAATTTTATATTTGGTGAGATTACGTCAATAGTTATAACAAAGCTTCTCTTAAATTATTTTGTTGTTTCTTGGCTGCACATGATGTTTCCACAATGGAAATAACAACGGAAAACTGCATAAATTCTGTATTTTTCATTGTTTTTGTGAAAACGGTACATATTATGACGTAATTGTGACGTCATCAGATAAAAATCTTTATGTTTTTCATTCATATTTCATGACACTATGCATTTCCAAACATTATGTGCCAATTTGAAATAGTTGTCAAACATTTTATTTTCTTGGGCCAAAATCGGGCCTTAATGCCCCTACTCCTTTGTATTCTTTTCAAACGGGATGTATAAAGACACACCCACGTTCATTTTGATCTATAAAGAGGTTAACCATACCTGTCAACTGACCCCGATCCTGTGGGTGTGACCCGAGATTTTCACAATTCTGAGGGGTCACCCGGAACACCCGCCGGGTGACCAAATAACTCGGGAATTCGGAAAATAACATGTTTTCACCCGGATTCCTTAGCCTTCAGACTTATTCTATATAAGGTGATTGCAATGAAATACCGGCAAATTCGTAATTCTTCCTGGACAAGAAGTTCAACTAGCTGTGTAAACTCAGGTCAATTGACCCATTTCAGTGCATGGCTTCACTTGACAGCTTTGGTGTCAAACACACTGTTAATTAACACCAATTACCTTAGCTTTAGGTCGTAAATAATTTGTGTATTTCAAAGTTGTTTTAAAAACAACTTGAGTTACTTCCCCTTTTTTGTCAATTCACAATACACTCCTTAAAGTTAAACTTATGTTTTTTTTTGTAAAAAGATTAAATATAAAATGAATTGAATGCACAAACATATCAGAATAATACTTTTTCTTATTGTTCTACCTTAGAACAAATAAAAAATAAAAATGTTGAAAATTACTTTTTTCATCTATACCTCCTACAATTGTTTAACTTTATTTTATTATACTCTAATATGAACATGTGATATGTTCCACTGTTTAAAAGATGCACAAATGTAGGTAAAAAAAACACAAATTGGCACATTGTATGTCATGGAATGAATATGAACAGGAATTAAGGCAATGTAACACAAATCTATCAATGGCCTCCAGGTGCAATGAAATTATATGTACAATTTTAAATTACTTAACCATGCGGACATGTTTTGAAAACTTTGATATAAATTATAAGAAAAATGTCCCCTAAAAACTGAAATTCAGCTCGAATAAGTTTGTACGCGTTATGACCTGAGATTTCATTCTTCTATGTAGGTCATCACCTGCATTTTCATTGTCATCGGTTGACAGGTATGGGTTAACTCCTAACTATCCTACTGTCTGTCGATACATTTATTTTTGGCATTACACAAGTCATGTCTTCTTTGACTGTCCATGATGTTAAAATACTAAATCCCTGGGATGTGTTTTAGTTGATTTTAGTCTCTGATGCATGATTTTTTATTATTAATTGTTTTTGGCTTTTAACTAGCTGTCAGTAACTGTGAGTACTCTCAAATCGTACTTTCTTGTTTATTTGACCTGTTGATACTAATTGTAATGCTTTTTTGTTATTTAATGTTTACTTTTTCAGGGTTATATCTGGTCTATATACCAGCTTTGATAAGTGTTTGGTATTACTATAAATTTTCACTTCTTTGTACTATAAACATCAAAATTATTTATTTTGTAAAAATATTTCCTTTCTCCATTTGAACTGTACATGTATATACCTAACAACAAAATTATTTTCATTTACCTGTGTTTAAAGTAATTGCAAATGGCTGATATTTTGTTCAAGTAAATTGTTTTTCTTAAATTGTTTAACATTTCACAGCAGTATAACATGTTACTTTAATTATTCTACCCTTAGTTTATTTATTTTGTATTTACATTGTATCATAGATCAAATTTATTTTTTCAGTGTATGTTCACTGGTGTTAATATGTCTTTTGATTGAGTTAAGCCATTTCAATTGATATTTTATAGTGTGTCTTTCTATGTTGTGATGTTACACTATTGTTTCAGATAAGGGTTAGGGTTTGGTACCATTAAAACATTTAAACCCGCTGCTATTGTTTGCACCTGTCCTAAGTCAGGAATCTGATGTTCAGTAGTTGTCGTTTGTTGATGTGGTTCATAAGTGTTTCTTGTTTCTCATTTTTAATAAAGATTAGACCTTTGGTTTTCCCATTTGAATGGTTTTACACTAGTAATTTTTGGGGCCCTTTATAGCTTGCTGTTTGGTGTGAGCCAAGGCTCCATGTTGATGACCGTACTTTGACCTATAATGGTTAACTTTTATAAATTTTGACTTGGACGGAGAGTTGTCTCATTGGCACTCATACCACATCTTCTTATATCTATATTCTTATAATTTCTTAAATTTGTCTTAACTACACTTATGTACAAGGTGTTCAGGAAATAGAAACATATTTCACATATAAGGAGTGACCATGGCCATATTGGCAACAAACCACGACAAAATTAGTATATTTTGCAAAACTTCTCGATTTTAGTCATGTTAGTTGTTTTATGACAATTTTTAAGTGTACATGTAGTAGATTGGAAAATTATCTGTGCCCCCAAGAAACAACTTTATATTTTTAAGTGTACATATAGTAGATTGGAAAATTATCTGTGCCCCCAAGAAACAACTTTATATTTGGAAAGAATATGCCAAAGTTGTACATATACATGTAATAAAGCTTCCATTCAATTATTTTCTAGTTTCTTGTCTGCGCACTATGTTTCCACAAAAGGAAATAATGATGGTAAACTACATAATCTCTGCAATTTTCTTTGTTTTTTTAAATGGAAATGGTGCAGATAATGACGTAATATTGTGATGTCATAACATTAAATATCTTATGTAACTCCTTTATAGTTCTTGATTTTTAATGCATTTCCAAACATTATGCACCTGTAAAATCTAGGTGTCACAGAAGAAAACCACTTCGATGTATGAAATAAGAACTGAGAGGGCCATACATGTATATCGAAAACAAATGCTTTATTCACAATATACTAAAAACCTGAGTGACAAAAATTGGGAGAAATTTAGAAAACAAAGAAATTTGGTAACTAAAATAAAGAGAAAAGCAATAAAAGTATACTTTTTAGAACGTTGCTCTGGTGGGTCAAAATCATGTGAGTTTTGGAAAACAGTCAAACCATTTTCTCAAAAAAGGGAAACTGGAAAACAAAAAATTCTATTGTGTGAAAATGACAAAATTGTAAATAGTTCAAATGAAGTTTCAAATGTTTTTAATAATTTTTTCTCCACAGTAGCAGACAAAATTGGAGCAGATGTGGTATATGACCTCTCAAACCATCCAAGTACATGTATAAAAGAAATTTTGAGTAATAGAGAGCATGTTTCTGATTTTGAATTCAAGAAAGTATCTAACGAAAATGTCAACAGAATCTTGAATAAAATAAACATCAAGAAAGCTACAGGAGCTGATGGTATTCAAGCAAAAATAGTAAAAAATTGTAAATCTTATATTGCACCACAGCTTACTACGCTTGTAAATTTGTCAATTGAAAATAACTGTTTCCCTGATAAACTTAAAGAAGCCCAAGTGACCCCCCTTCATAGAAAAAGTGACCCATTATTAAAAACAAACTATAAACCAGTTAGTGTCTTACCCATATTTTCTAAAATCTTTGAAAAAATATATGAAATTCAACTAACTGAATACTTTGATTAAATATTTAATCCTTTTTTGTGTGCATTTAGACGTGGACATGGATGTCAGACCACACTTCTCAGAGTGTTATAAGATTGGCATGAAGCTCTTTATAAAAATCAGTACATTGCAGCCGTATTAATGGATCTTTCTAAGGCTTTTGACTGCCTGCCTGACAATATCTTGCTAGATAAATTATCAGCATATGGTGTATCCCTCCATTCAGTTGCTCTTTTAAAGTCCTATTTATCTAATCGTTAACAACAAATAAAAGTCAACAATGTTCTGAGTGGTTGAGCTGACATCCATTAAGGGTTACCACAGGGTTCTATACTAGGGCCATTGTTGTTTAACGTATTTATAAATGATATTTTTCTTTTTGTAAAAAATGGTAGTTTATATAACTTGCAGATGACAATACTTCGTCTTTCTGTACTCCAGATTTTGATTTATTATTTTTCAACTTTGGAATCTGAGTCAAAAATACTTATTGAGTGGTTCCGGGTGAATAAAATGCAAGCAAATCCCAACAAGTTTCAAGTTTTGGCTGTTGGCATAAAGACCGTTGAAAAAAAGCCATCTATACATATCCAAAATTCCAACCTTACATGTGAAAAAACAGTAAAATTATTAGGCATTGAAATTGACTATCAGTTAAATTTTGATGTTCATATCAGCACGATCTGTAGGAGGGTCTCACAGCAACTAAATGTTTTAAAACATTTGCTCTGTTTTGGATAGACTTAATAAACTTACTATTTTTCATACTTTTACTCTTAGTAATTTTAATTATTGCCCTTTGGCATGGCATTTTTGCACTGAGAAAAATTACAAATAAAATGCTCCACAGGGCGCAGCTTGATACGACCGCAGAGGTCGAACCCTGAACAGTTGGGGTAAGTATGGACACAACATTCAAGCTTGATACAGCTCTGAATTTGGATTGTGATTAAATATTTGACACAGCATAGGTTTCTGACACAGAATGAATGTGGTCTAAGAACTTAAAAATTTTTAAATAGGACATTTACCTATTATGGTCCAATATCCAAAATCTAAATACATGGTTAGATTCAGCATATCAAAGAACCCCAAGAGTTCAATTTTTGATGAAATCAAACAAAGTTTAATTTTGGACCCTTTTGACCTCAATGTGGACAAAGTTGATAATGGGGCCCAAAAATCAAAAATCTAAATACATGGTTAGATTCAGCATATCAAAGAACCCCATATATTCAATTTTTGTTGAAATCAAACAAAGTTTAATTTTGGACCTCGATTTGGACCAACTTGAAAACTGGGCCCATAATCAAAATTCTAAATACATGTTTAGATTCAGCATATCAAAGAACCCTAAGAATTCAATTTTTGTTAAAATCAAACTAAGTTTAATTTTGGACCCTTTGGACCTTAATGTAGAACAATTTGAAAACTGGACCAAAAATCAAGAATCTAAATACACGGTTAGATTCGGCATATCAAAGAACCCCAATAATTCAATTTTTGATGAAATCAAACAAAGTTTAATTTTGGACCCTTTGGACCTCAATGTGGACCAATTTAAAAACAGGGCCCAAAATCCAAAAACTTAATACACGGTTAGATTCAGCATATTAAAAAACCCCAAGAGTTCAAGAATAAAACCCCATTAAAATTGGTCAAGAAATAAGCAACTTATACAAAGTATCTTCTTTTGCACAATACTGTGCAATTGAATATTTCTTGCAATTGCGCAATACTGTGCAATTGAATATTTCTTGCTATTGCACAATACTGTACAATTGACAATTTCTTGCTATTGTGCAATATTGTGCTATTGGATATTTCTTGCTATTGCGCAATACTGTGCAATTGAAGATTTCTTGCTATTGCGCAATACTGTGCAATTGAAGATTTCTTGCTATTGCGCAATACTGTGCAATTGAAAATTTCTTGCTATTGCACAATACTTATTATATAATAATTTACACATCCTGTTGGTGTGTATCTCCTGCCGTATCATTATTATTTGCTTTTAAATATAAATCAAAAATAACCAACTTAAAATGGAAAATTTTAAAGAAAAAAAAAGGAAAAAAAGGAAAAAAAAATCCCCCGTAATTTTTGAACCCCTTATGATTCATCACCCCAAACTCAATCCCAGCCTTCCCTTTGAGGTATGGTACCTTGCAGTACAATTTCAGAGAGATCCATACACTTGAACACAAGTTATTGTCTGGAAACTAGAAAATGCTTATTTTGGCCCCTAATTCCTAAACGTTTCAGGCAATTACCTCCAAACTCAATTCCAGCTTTTGTGATATGGAACCTTGTAGTACAATTTCAGAAAGATCCATACACTTACACACAAGTTATTGTCATGAAACTAGAAAA
>JAASAO010002892.1:0-13044 GCA_017311375.1 Mytilus coruscus
AAAGACATGAGAGACAAAACCACCAAACTCCATGAAACAGGAAAAAACTAGGGCTAAAAATCAACATTAAGAAGACAAAATTATGAAAGTAAAGACCAGAAAAGGAGGAACAGTGTCAATTGAAGGAGAAGACATTGAAGAAGTAGACCAATTTACTTATTTAGGAAGCATCATGGATAGAACTGGTGGGACAGATGCAGACATCAGGACAAGAATAAGTAAAGCTCGACAAGCCTTTGCTATGCTGAAGCCAGTTTGGAAATCAACAGCATTTATAGAAAACACCAAAATTCGAATTTTCAATACCAATGTAAAATCAGTCCTTTTTTATGGAGCAGAAACCTGGAGACTTACAGCAGGGGTACAACATCAAATCCAGGTTTTTATCAACAAATGCCTGCGCCAAATTTGTAAATTTTGGTGGCCAGAAACTATTAGTAACAAATGCTTATGGGAAAGAACCAACCAGGAACCAGCAATTAAACAGCTAAAGAGAAGAACATGGCAATGGATTGGGCACACTTTGAGGAAACCTGTAGGTACCATCACTAGACAGGCATTAGAATGGAATCCGCAAGGACATCGGAGACCAGGAAGACCATTTCACAGCTGAAGAAGATCAAGGCACAAGGAGCTAGAGGAGATTGGATATACCTGGAGCGAAGCAAAAAGAATAGCCCAAAATAGAGTAAGATGGAAAGCGACTGTGGCAGCCCTATGTTCCACAAGGAATGAAGAGGATTAAGTCAAGTAAGTCACACATTACTAAATTATGATTGCTTATAAATAATATAGCTCAAAACTTTGTTTATTTTGTCAAACTTCTAGTATTCATTTCAAATATGTTTTAAAAGGACATTCTTCACAAAACTAATATTTGATATAATCATAATTATGAAAAAGTTTTTGTAGATTCAAGTAAATACATTAATTTTGGGTAAAGATGTCCGTTAGTTAAACATTCCACAATAACTTGTAAAATTTCCAATAGTTTACAAAATTGTCTTTAACTTCAGTTACATTACTTATGCCCTGAAAGACATTTTGTTTTCATTTTTGGCTTTAAATGAAAATCATTAAAAGTGGTTAACGGATGTTCGCTCCTCTTGTTTTTGATGTTTTTGTCAGATATTCGGAATCCTCTTGTTTTATCCATGTAGTGCCATTAAAAATTTTGCCCGCAAACCCCTTCTTTTCTTTTCATAATTTTATAACATATAGTTTAAAAAGCCATATTTGAAAATCTTATAAAATCCTTGTTATTTTTCATTGTTTTTGAAAGAAAAAAGGTGCCAATGTTAAATGTATGAAAATCTAGAGAGGATCATTTCCGCCAAATTTTCAATGGCTTATATCTCGAAAACAAGCACACGGAACCTTCATTTTTTCTGCTTTTTAGTTCCTTCATTTATATACTATCAATTTATAACAGTCTTTTAAAAGCTTGTTATTTTAAAACAGAGTAGCGAACGTGGTTTAAGTATATTGTATATATCTGGGACCAATATATGATTAAGTACTACTCCAATAAAGTATACAATATATCTCACAAAATATTATAAGATATCTCATAGTATTTGTTTAAAAATAGAATCATTTTCATAACTGCGTGGACAACCGCAATACTTATGTTGGTAATAATACTGAATCATTTACCATTTACTTGTTTTTCATCGGCTTTAGCTATCGATAACAGTGATTTTACGCTCACTCAGTCTGTCAGAGGCCTTTCAGTGGGTAAAATAGGATAAAATAGTAAAGTACATCCAGGTGCACGAGAAGAAAAAAAAAAGAAAGTTTAAGTATCCAACATTTAAATCAACACACAAGGTTTAGTCCTCTGCTAGTTATTTGTATTATTTGATTTAAGCGTTAAGAACCTTTGGCGACCCCACAGTTTAAATGTTCATTAGAACACACCGCGAAATCGCGGGCATTTAGAGCTTGGTTGAATGTATGTAAACTGTTGTAGGATGAATTTTGTAAAAGATTACATGAGGAGGCGGATTAAGAGGGTTTTCAGGGGCTCGGACCCCCCTTGTGGGAAAATTTGTTGATTTTATCATAGGAGACAGGACAATATTTTAAGCCCTCTCTTTTTCCAAAGTCCGTTATTTTTTTCTGTTGAATTCCATTATTTTCGCGTTTCTGTATACTATCAAAGTTCAAAGTTCTTTATTTCCAATTAAGGGACCCTGACGGGACATAATGACAACAATACACAATACATTCTCATTCACATAAACATATAAATGAAGATAAAATTAAATTATCTATGAAGTCCTATGAACATACGTATATTATAAATAAAGTGTATGTGCTATCCTGTATGAAATATTCCACACAGAATGTACACGGAATATAGTAGGAATATTGCATTGAATTCCTATCAGAAAAGAGTGATATTCTAGTCAGACAGTAGTAGGAATTCACACAGAAAATAGCCGAAAAATTTAAATTTAGCAGGAATTTCTTAGTAGAATATTGTATATTCCTACCAGGAATATTTGAATAAGCAGGAATGATTTATGGAAAACAAAATTCCTACTAGAAAACCTGGTAGGAATTTTTCAAAATTCCACATAGAAAAAATATTTTCTAGTAGGAATCTAAAATATACAAAATGTAAGTGTATATTCACAAATACACAACTGGGTCAATCATTTCAGTTTAAATTCAACAACATAAAACAAAGGAAATGCATGGAATATAATCATTTAAAAAGTTGACTTTTGAAATGTACATGAGGAAGCTGTGATTATTCAAGCTAGAAATTGTGTTATATATGCAGATGGGCAAAAATGTTGATTAGACGAAATTAAAGAGTTATGAACAATTAATGAATGAAATTATTAACTGATTACTAAATATATTGGCAAACAGATAAAAAGTTCATCTTAAAAGTATAAAATTACCTTCAATCAACATGAGCCATATTTTCTCATATTTCAATATTGTAGTTGTTTGACCCTTGCAGCATTCACTACAAAAGTCCAAAAGTCTGAAAAGACCAATTTTGTCTTAATTTGCATGAAAATTACTCGACATTCTTCAAAATTATGACTTGTGTCTTAATTTTTCTTGACAAATTCTGATTTACATTAAATTTGTATGAAATTTACTCGACAAATTCTTGACATTCTGAATATGGTCTTAACATTTCTTGACATTAGAATATTGTCTTGAAATTTCTCGACAGATTCCCGACATTCTTATTTTTTCTCAGTATGGCTTGACATATTCTGAACATTTTGAATTGTATCTTAAATTTACTTGACAATTCTGATTTTTACAAATCATGACCAATATACATGATATAACTTTATCTTTATTTCTCTTTATAAGATATACTGTTGTTTCAAGTTACACTTATTACAACAAAAACAAAAGTTGGGCAAGTAAATATTTTTATAATTAAAAATTTGGGTATATAAATATGTTTGTAAATACAAATATGGGTATGCAATTTAAAATATTAATTAATACAAATGCGGGTATGTTAATATAAACCAATTTAAATGTGGGTTTGTAAATAATTACAAATTTTGATTCATAAATCTTATAAATAATTGCTAAATGATTAAAACGTATCATACTGTAGCCATATTTCATTCTCCATGCATAATATTCAATGTTAATATGGTAAATAAACAATTATTGTACCAAAATGTGGCTTTTATAATTAGCAAAGTATTATTGTATCATAATTCTTCTAAGTTTAATTTAGCATTAATAGAAATGAGTATATAACAGCAAAAGAAAGTGTTTAAACAGTGCGGAATGTGTCTATACACAATTCAGGCGAAATTTATACTGTTGAGATAGTGTCAAGACATCTTTAAGACCGTCAAGAATGTGTCGAGATATATTCAGACAGCTTTAAGACTGTCAAGAATATGTCAAGACATATTCAGACATTATTAAGAATGTCAAGAATATGTCAAGACATATTCAGCCATCATTAAGAATGTCAAGAATATGTCGAGACATATTCAGACATTATTAAGAATGTCAAGAATATGTCAAGACTGATCGAGACAAATTTAAGACAGTCAAGAATTGGTCGAGACTATTCAAGACTCTTATCAGATGATACAGAAAGTGTCGAGAAATTTTAGACAATGTTAATACTGTCAAGACATTTGTCAAGAAAAATCAAGCACTTTATTAGACAAATTCATACTTTGTTAAGAAATTTTAAAATACTTCAGACAAAGAAAGAATGTTGAGTAAAATTCATGCAAATTCAGACACAAAATTGATCTTTTCAGACTTTTTGACTTTTGTAGTGATTGTGTTCCAACACAACTTTTCATTCTTCTACCCTCAAACTTTTGAATTTCTGAACTGGAACTTTGTTGCATTTCACACAGCAAAATTTGTGTCATTAGCAAACAGGAAACACGGCGATCACTGCTATAATATAGAGAGTCTCTATATATTATAGTAGTATAATCATAGTATACATGCAGGTAAACGCGATAATGATTGTCCTGTCCGTGAGGACTTATGAAAATTATTTGTAAGTTTAAAACCGGAAGTCTTGTCTATGACTTAAGAGTCGGTCTGATGACGGAAACAATATCCGGACGTCTTTATTTTCGTTTTCCTCCAAAAATAACCCAAACTGAATAATCAGGAATGGTCATTATTTATCAGCTGAGGGAGTCGGTTCAAATTTTTCACATTAAAATGTTTTGTTGGCAACCCCCGGCCATGATTCTTATGAACCACATAATGACCCCCTGAGAACATTGTTTGAAAAGTATGACCCCACCCACCACCAAACAAAAATTTCATTCATTAACAGTTGGGAGAAGATGATAACTGCAAGCTACATAGTACAAAGTTGCAGGCATTGCCTTGAAAGCTATGAGAAATATGTGGACATTGACACTATCCGTAACAGAATACAGCATAAACAGATTTTCCTTGATTGGGGCAATGATTGCAGTACTCATTTTCTTTGATTTTGAACTGATATTTTATAATACATTCTACACTATAGTTCTGTTATTTTATATAGTTCTGTTATCTTATTCTTATAAGTAGCTTGAACTAATTAATTTGATAAAGATAATTTACTTTGTCTGGTTAGCAAACACTAGTAAGTGATATTCTGTAAATATTATATTGCCTTGATGTTTCATCATGACCTTCCATATTCTTTGTTTTGAAGCTGATGCAACTGATTTTAGTAAACATTTTCAGTTGTATTCTTCTTTGAGAAAACCCTGAGTATACAATAGAGTTTTTCTTCTTGTTTTTTTCTTTTTCTTTCGAAAATGAATATCTGACATATGCAAGAAGAAAATGGACAAAATAAGCATTTAAATGAAAAAAAAATATATTGCATTTTAACTTGAACCTTCATGAACAGAATGAAGTCATATCTTATATAATAAGGCACAATTAGCCAAATTTGTTTATATACATGAGCATGTGCTCTTATAAATGAATGAAATGACGTAAAAAAGAAGAAGAAGAAAAAAAAAAAAAAAAACAGAAAATTCTTTGTTCCAATTCATTTGACTGCAACCTTTAAAATTGTACAAATTTTATATATAACCTTTCAATAATGATTTTCCTCTATATGAATAAATGTAAATTTACTGTCTGACACAGAATTATTTGTGAATGAAAAAACATATAAAAAGAGTAAACAATATGTCTCAATTCTTTTAATGCCTTTATTAAAATTTTGAAGTTTTATAAATGTTTTGCGAATTTTAATTTTCTCATCATATAGATTTTTTTTTATTTCAATCCCACACTTGAAGTGCAACTGAAAATAGAACATTACAAATATTGCTGATTTTATGGTTCTAGTCCTTCCTGGATCAAATATGTACAAAAATTTACATGATTTATTTGAGATAAAGAAATATATATATGTAGGTTAATAATTATATGAACATTCAATATTTTATTTCAGTGTGGAAAATGTTTTACGAATCCCCAGTGTATTGTTTTGTGTGTGTGAATGCCGTGCTGCCCTACAAGGGCCCTTGATTTGAACATTAAAAATTCTGATTGTTATTCGATATCTTTGTAATAATTTCATAAAATAATTATACATATTTACAAATTATTTTAGAACGTACACACCTTTTACAGTCCTATATCTATCCTAAGAAATCGCATCAAAATGATTTGAACACTTTAGAAAGTTGTAATACACATGTTCAGAAACTTTTAAAACGCATTGTTTCCTGTGGTCAAAACTAGAGACAAATGTTATACAGTTGTTAATCTTGAGATAAGTCGGATTGTAAACTTTCCTATGGATAAAGGGTCAATATAATATTCCTTAGTATAATGAACCATAACAGATGACAGTGATAAGGAGTGACCAGATTCACTACCCTTGAGAACTTAGGCATCCTGCTAGTGCTGTACATGATCAATGATTTAATAATGACAGAAATTATGTAAAAGATTGCACACTCACTTCAATATCGTCAACAATTTATATGCTTGTCAGACATAAAACTTTCATTGTGTGACCCCCAGTCAAATAAAATTTTGATGGCAACCCCCAGCTGTATGATATTTTGGTAATGACCCCCTAAAATGAACCGACCCCTCAGCTAATAAATAATGACTGTTCCTTGACATAAGAATAGATGACAAATGCGACTATGGAAGGTACCTATAGGACACAGAGGCATGATGATTTATTTATTGTGGAAGGAAGAGAAACGACACACAAAATGAGGTCTTCTCGTTTAATAGTGGAATATTACAAGTTCACCACGGTTCCTCTCATATATAAGATATTGGATTCAACAAACCATAAGAGGTTTGAAAAAGGGGTGAAAGGAATCAAGTGAACTATAATTAATACAATTTATTAACTCGTTCTTAGATATCTATCAACCAAATAAACGTTTTAATTATCTCGCATTTGTGTTACATTCCCTTTTTGCAACTGTTTCCATACACTCTGCCACTTACATGTATGAATATACATGTATTGCATGCGTATTTCAGTTCCGAAAAGAAAATACAAAGTACTGTATGCTTCATGCCAAGACAAGCCTTTCTAAAGATTCAAATAAATTAAGGTGTAACTGTATTTTAAATCATATATACTTAAACTCACGATCTGAACTGTCACTATTCACTTTTTTACAACGATCTAGAACAATAACATAAAAGAGACTAAGTATACAATGAATCGCCGGTGCAACAACTTGACTTGTCCAAATGTTCATGGTTGACAATACAACCAATCATGTTTTGAAAACATAAAACCTGTTTCGGTATTCGAAAAAAAAACTGGCAACCTGACTTACAAAAACTGTCCCACAGGTACATAATCGGTTTGAAATGTAATCGCTTATTTTTAGCAATTTTACCATCTATTAAAAACTTAAAAACAAGTACTAGTATTTTTAATTATTTCAACTACAACACCAAACGAGTACACCAAATACTAGCTATATTGTTATCTAACGAATATATCATTTTCATATCCCGTAATATCCGAACACTGCTAAAACGCTAAGAAAGAACAGGTACAATGACCTTCTATTGAAAAACCAGGCTAGCCTAACCTAAATTTTGACATAAACCACATCTTTATCATAAGTGCATATCTCGAGTACCTTTGTTATACTGCATCATCCCTAATATGACTTCACAGAAAGCAAGGAATATGGTTAATATTCAATGAGACAACTAACTACCTTAGTTCCAATTTTGTTTCGTCGCTTTTTTTGGGTTTTTACCTTTTTTTTGTGTTTTGTATTTTATGTATGCATTTTTTAAGCATAATGACCGCTCAATCAACAACGCTTGTGCATTCGATCCACATAGCGATCATGCTCTAGTTATGACCTCCAATCGAGTGACGATTAGACTAAGAGTGACCGTGCTATCTTATACATTCGAGGTACCGAAGGGGAACTTGGAATAGTGGAATATTACAAGTTCACCACGGTTCCTCTTATATATAAGATATTGGATTCAACAAACCAAAGATGTATAAACGGGCCTCAGTGAAATGATATGACATAACCGACTGACTAAATACAAAACCTTATTTAATGTTCCAACTTCATTATTATACAACTATATCCATCACAAAACATATCCAATACTTATAAAAAGAAGTATGTTCCATTTCAGAACATTGCTAAATTACCCTAATTGTATTCAACACAGTCAAACATAATTAATTGAAACTGCAACTTTTCAATTTACTCAAACCAGTATATTGATTTGCAACTTTATCAAAAGGAGAACTTCCTTACCCAAATTGTCCACAGCCTGCGACAAATTAAAGCTGGCCCTTTAGGACTTATCAATTTCCTACATTGGCATAATAATCAACTATATATTTTGTGCCCCACCCTACGTATTGATTAATTCCTTCACCATTAACCCTATGATACGTAATGTAACTGCATATACTTTACTACAGCTGTTGGAATTTTCCTTCATATAACTTCAACTATGTCTCTCTGCCATGCAAGATGATGTATTTTTAAAGTTTTTGACCGGAAAAATATCAATATCCTTTGAAGAAAGAACTATGAAATTTCTTGGATTGTCTAAAGTGGTGACTTTTACAGCTGTTTGCGACACAAAAATTCTCCGAGTCGGGTATTTGAAAACATCTGTCTGCAGTCAATAAACCAAGGTCGCCCTCTGCTACCAAACAAAACATAAAATTGAAAAATAACCCAAGTCTCTTGCATAAAGAAATTTCCAAATAGGTCTATCTCTACTGAAACTCGATATGATAAATGTCTACATATGTCATAACTTTAATGGAGTAGCTTGTTATATAGAAATGTTAGCATTAGTCTGCCCCTGATTTATGACATGAAAATGTTGTTTTTTTTTTTTTACAAATGTAAGACAGCCGGGTCTCGTTCTTCAAGAAATATCACAAACCATTTTAAACACATCATATAAATTGTTAAGAAAAATTGATTGACCTTCTTCATTCAAATGTACACAATCTCTCAAATGTCTACAATTGATGTTTGAATTTTCCATGAACATCCAACAATTACGCTTGCATAAATTTTCATTAATAATGGTCGATCTTGCATTTATAGCTTCATCATTACACATGATTATCAATGATAATACAATAGATACGTGCCTATCACTTTCTAACGTACACTGTAGCATTTGTGCTAAATGTTCAAATTGGTGTGTTGTACTCAATAACTGGTTGAACTCATTTTTAAACAAGAAAGACTTGCTAACATTATTGACACCTTCATGAATGAAAATAAGCCTAGGCGGTTGTGTTCTAGTTAGTCTCTCAATTTTGGGTGTTATTTCACACACTAGAGCACCACCTTATGAAAACAACATTTAACATTGGGTTATTGAAATCTTTTTGCCATTCTTAAAATCTTATCATTTATGAAATTTAGTAGAAACAAGTAGTTCATTAAGAAATAATAATTTTCCAGAATAAATGCATATATATGGTTTTTCTTTTATGCGAATTGCCTACATATTTCAGATAACCCCAAAACATCCGGGTCATAACCTTTCTTTATTTCGTCTCTTGTTATCAACAGCAAAAGCATCTTGTATAAATTCATAAAATGTCGGAACCCATGCGTCTATTACTCCATAGCATGCATAGACACTGTATACAATTCAACATATTCTCCCTGATAAAGATAACACCGGTAGTAATAATTCAAAAGGAGGAAATACATAACAGTTTTCACTTTTATCCACTGTTTGGGCAAATAAATTTTCGCCTGCCGACAAAGGAGAAAAACATGATGTGAAATGTTTTAGAATTCCACCGTGTCTGTCTGTGATGCTATTATAAAATATATAAAAGCCATCAAGTCGATCGTATGTCCTGTATTGTCACCAAAATACTCTTATATTTTATTCCATATCTCGTTATCTAATGTCGCGTCTGATTTACTAAGTCTTCTCGATGGTTCATCTACTAATATGGATTTAGACAGTACAAATATAATTAAACATAACGTCTAAAATCAAAGTCAATTGAAAATAATCTTTAAGAGTAGAATTCAGTTTCATAGATTTGGAACTTTCGTTATTTCAAGCACCTATCAAGGCCTGAGTGTCTACGTTTGCGTCCCCGACTACACTTTATGTCTTCCTGTATTGATCTTAATACATTTTACAAACTAAGCTTTAGCCTCTAGTACCATAATAGGAAGCGATAACATTTCCTGTACCCATGCACGAATCACCAACGTTGTGCTCTTTGTCGTTTATTTTGAAATATCTACCCCATTTGTACATACAATGCAAGCATCTATATAAATGTTAACAACTAAATGCCGCTCTTTTTTTCTAACTTTCCTGTCCATGAATCCAAATAACCGCCAATAATAATTTTGTCTTTTAATTCTTTTGTCATTGGGATACTTGTTTTTTTTTTTTTTTGCGGATTCCGAATAAAATTACCGATTTCATATCTCGAGTGTAAAGTTTTGCTGCCATAATATAACATAAGGTTACATAAAGAAATACATGACCCACTATATTTAGTAAATCTAGCACTGGGTCTATCACTGTAAGAACACTTTTCCTGAACAATTCTTGCTTAAAGTTACAAACTTTTGTTTTTCGACTCAGTTATTCTGAAACTGCTAGCTATAGAATCAAAATACTACTGCTTGTGACGGAGTAAATACAGTTTTGTCTAAATAAACGCAATACCCTTATCTAGTTATAACTTTACAAGCAATGTAATTTGCCAATAATGCGCAACAGAAACCTGCCTTTGAACCAGTTTTTTTTTTTTTTTCTTCCTCTGTAAGACAATCATCTATATACAATTTTGATTCCTGATGTAAGAAGTTGCTTGCAGATTTAAAGTGTGATAAATATAGCTAGATAGTTTGAAGCTAAACAGTAATGTTGTGAAAATGAAATAAAATCCACTCCACTGAAAACCCACGAGTCCTCAGGAATCCTCGGACAAAAAACATTATCAAAACCTGACTTTATTTTTGTGAGTGTCGAAACTAAAAGGAATACCTTTGCTCCAATTGTTCAAATACATTAGGTTATACATAGTCTTTGTTTTGTCGGTTCTACTGTTAACGGTGTTACAATGTGGGTGGTTTAACTAAACCTACTTTTCCTACGCATTTAATGGAACCATTGTTCAGTCTTTGCACAACAGTTTCTGTTATGAACATAGAAAACTTTTGCATTTATTCGAATTATTGACTATTCTGCAAGGTGGGCACTTTTCCGAAAAAAATCTGCTTTAACATGTACAATTAATGTACTTATTGATATTAACACCATGAACTAGCCAATCTAAAATTTCATCTGAAGAAGACGAACAAGCTAATATCTTTTGCCATTGATATAACCTAGTGTGAATTTTTCCAGCAAAAGTCTTCGGATTAAAAATTTTCACGTTTTGTATATCTGAGAGACACCATCCATTTAACTTAAACTTGTGGAAACTTGGTTAACTGGACAATCACAAACAAAATGACCCGGCTTATTACATTGTGAATAGAATCACGAGGCCTACGGCGACGAGGTGAACCTAAAAATCGAGGAGGCATTCCATCAGTCTGACCTTGTGATTGTTCAAAAGAACCTCCCATCAAACCAGCCGCATGCAAATACAAATTATGCGACTGCATATTATAATTGTCACTTTGAACATCGTTTTACCAAATATCTTAAGTAACTTCTGTTCTTTATCAAGCACCGCTTCCTCTACTCTCCTACTTAGAATCAAATTTTTCCTTTCGCGCTAATGTAATTTTATCTCAAGATCTGCTATTTTATCTTCTAATGTTTTCATCTAAACAAATGAAGCAGCGTTACAGATGAACGTTCAGCTAATCTGACCCAGTCAATTGATAACCTGAGCGCGCCAAGAAATGGTCTTGTCCACGCTGTTATGAAAATGATTCTATCTTTAAAAAGATATAAGATATCTTATTAACTATAAGTTTGTTTAAAATATTATATTAAAGTTAATAGGATATCTTATATAAAGTATATAAGATATTTCATAAACTTAAAATTAAATAGGATATCTCAATAAGAATACAAGATGTATTTTCAATGCCATTTAAGGCGTCAGATACTTATTTCATTGTGTAATTTTTTATTAAATATTTTTAATTTTTTTCATTTTGTCTTCAGTTCCTATCATATTTACCCTATGACCTCCCCTTTTTCCTCTTTTGCATTTATCTGACATTAATATTTGTATTTTGCAATTATTTAAAAATCAGATGGCATTTGATAAAGTTTCATAAAATTGAGAATAAAAACGGGGAATGTGTCAAAGAGACAACAACCCGACCAAACAGCAAGAAACAGATAAGGCCACACATGGGTCTTCAACACAGCGCGACAATCCAGCATCATGTTCATTTACCAATTCAAAATTTTTAAAACTGAACTTTACATATGAATGTTTGATTTAAGGCTGGTTCAAATCCAACAAGCAGCATACTTTAGGATTATAAATGTTGTTTTACTTTCCAGTATGTTGAGAAAAGTTCAGAACATGATATTTTGTTTGAAGATGAACCACAGTGGTCAAGACTTCATCTTTGAATTAAGTGAATTGTATTAGAAGTGAAACCTTAACAGTCGTGAGACAATAATCAATATTTAATTGTTATTTCAACGACTATAAGGATTCATCTGACTAGCATTTGTATGACTTAGATGTGGCATTTTTCATATGAAGACTTACAAGTCAATTTGTTTTCCTTTTAAAGACTTGAAGAACTTGTACTGTCTTCTTTAAATTTCAGGAGAATTTGTTTTAGACAGTAAATTCTGTGTATGAAATGAAGAATGTGTGCTCATCAAATGAATGAATGACATGAAAATCCACATACTCTTCAATCCTTATGAAAACCTTAAAAATCAAACTTAGACTTACCTAGTAAATCTGAACTTTTAGAAAAAATATTTCCTTCTTACCACATGAAACTTAGAATCAAGGTTTATTATTGTAGAAGGTTCTTTAGTAGTTACATTTTATAATATTTTTTTAGTGACCGACAAGAAATACATGATGACTTTACTTATCAG
>JAASAO010004249.1:0-11633 GCA_017311375.1 Mytilus coruscus
AATTCTGTAGCATAACGAGTTCGTGTCTGTAAACAAGAGTGTTGCTTTATCTCCATATTTCTCCTTTATATGATTACAATGAAAATCGTACATCAGTGTTTTGACAAATCAAGTATACATGTAGTGAATCCTACGTAGATGGGTCTATTTAAGTATAATCGTTGCTTCAACATGTGAACAGCCACCAAGTCATCGTTAAATATTCTAAAGGCACGAAATGTTGGTTTGCTGATTAGTTTTCTGGCTTTTGATTGGTCGTTGACTAGTTTAATATCTGTAATCTTTCTTAAATTTTCCATTGCTTTTCCGAAGACTGCATTATTCATTAATTTGAAAAATCTTTCTCAAAATTATTTTGGGCCATCTTTCTCTTTTCTGTGTTAAAATCTATATATTTCTTAAGCCATGGTTCCTATTTAAAGTCATGACCGTGAATCTTTTCCAGTCTAATTCCAAGTGATAAGTAGAGTTTTAAATTTCTAATAAATTTGGTATCAACTTTTCTATCGATGTCCCTTTTAAGTTTAATTCCTTCAACAACTTTTTCGCATAGGCTGATCACATATCCTCTGTAACCTTGATTTTTCTGGAGCCAGTGGATATTCGTTTTGGGCGTCATGTAATTCTCCTGGATATTCCAAATCTACTTCGCGTACATAACTATCTTCATTATCATCTGCAATGTCAGTGATATGTAGATTCTCTATTTCATAATCGTCTAGCCATCTGAAGCCTTTAACTGGAAATGCCAACGACTTGGCCTAATCGTATAAGTTGTTTGCATCTAGGTACATCACGTACCAATTTGGTTGATTTTGATCGTACTCTGGTACATGTTTATTGTTTGCTTTGGCGTGGCGATGGGATATCATTGATATTCCCCTCTTAACCCTTTCTCTATAAACACATGCATGTCTACGTCTGTGAGTACTGTAGTTCTAATTTAACCCGTGTCATTTTCAAGGCAGCCTGCCATGCAAGACTGTGTGAGGTATAAAATGTGCAGCATCCAGTCCATAGTAGTTGACGCATATCTCTCTGAAATTTTCAAATACGTCTGCTAATACAAGGACATCTGATAGTACGTAAAGGTCATGGTACTGTCCGAGACTCTGTATTTTAAAAGATTGCCACACGTGTTGTGCATGTACGTAATCCAAAGTGGATATACTTTCTCCCGATAATGAACTGTTAAATGCTTCAATCGGTGGTAGTTTATCTTCTGAAAACTTTGACTCAGAATCAAAATACTCGTATGGGTATACTTCACAGTAACTCAATCTCTTATTCTCCAAAATATCTTGTTATATGTTGAAATTTACTGGAACCTTCTTTGGCAAGGTTCTCCACTATTTTTCTAAAGACGAAGCCATGAACTGGAGCGAATCTATAAAATCCATGCAGCCCATAGAAAAGAAATATATATTAGCGATACAATTCAGCTGTTTCCTTCGACTTTTCCAATAGCTTGCATGATCAAATGACTATCATATCATCTAAGGTTATGGAATACAACTAGATTTCGGCCTGTAAACTTGTAATTTATATTACATTCGTTATGAGCCGCTTCTCTAAATTTACCAGTCACGTGACAGTGATCTCTTACTCTGTCTTCCAATAGTTCGTTATGGCATATGTGGCAATGGGTAGCCTTCTTTAACGATTGCCAATCACATTCAGTCATGGCCATATGGGCTCGCAATGCTTAAATTTCTGTTCGATACATTCCTGCTCTTTCACCATTCACTCCACAAATTTATCTGTAGCATCGGCACCACGGTAGACCACTGGATCGTTCTAAATTTCAGGTGTAAGACCTACCACTGTGTACGCAAAGCCACATGGTACATGTTTGGTAGTCTGTCTCGTCTTTTGATCATCCTCGTTGTTATCCAGGATTGGTTCTTGAAGACATTTCAAATCTGCATAGATAATATATGGTACCTTAAGCTGTTTACGTATGTCTTTGTGATGTAACCACTTTTCGTCTTCAGCGGGAATTGAATTTTCTGGGGTCCGTGATTCTGACTGAACGACAAATGATTGTCCAAGAGTCCTTCTTTGTGAATCCATGTAGACAATAAGGTCACTAATAATACCGTCCGTGCTGGCTATGCTGGTCACCGAATAACCTATTTAGATCTTTGATCCAGCAATAATGTGATTTTAACCGATATCACGAAAAGATTTACGTATTGTTCATACCGATGTTTCGTAATGTGTATATTGAATACTTCACCCTTGTCGAATCCAAACACATTAATCGATAATTTGATATGTTGTTCAAACTTTGCAATCTCAGTTAATTTCATAGGAAACGTGATGTTCTCAAAGTTCAAACTGGAAACGTGTTCCTTATATTTCCAAATCCGCTCTCCGTCGCATTACGTTGGGTATAAGGCGGCCAGAATCGACACATGAAACATTTGTTGTCCTTGTTTTCACATTAAATATGGCATATTTCGATCTGAGTTTGATCGAAAGTGGAATAAAACTTGAACATTTAAGGGTCTGTAACGTGCCATGTGTATGGTCAGGCTCTTCACCTTTTACAGTCCAATTAATCACTTGTCACTGGTATTCGACAAAAGAAGTATACATCTTTTGATTGATTCCTTCAATCTATCATCTATATCATCAAATTTCAAACTTATCTGGCATTTTCCTCTAAAATGTGGCTCTGTAGTTTCTACATCATCTCCTTTTCGCCTGCTCATTTTTACTTTAATCGACAAGTTTCACTTCAGTCCACCCTTTCTCTAATTTGGTGCTTGATACCATCTTTCACATCGTCATACTGACTTTTCAGGAATGCCATCGGATCGAATTTTTCCAAACCCTTTGCATCGAAAGTATGTGTTTCTACGGTTCCATTAAGCGCTTTAAAATTGCATGGGTCCAACTCTTTTCCTTATTCGCAATAGCTTCAGTACTGCCACACCCTTTTGCATTGATCCGTGCCTTTTCGTAGATAGTTGTCACATCTGTTAAACGATACATTACACAATCCACATACATTTTTTCTCCCGTGTTAACCGCCTTCCTGTGTCGATATAAATTGGATTTTTGCTGAATATGTGTCTGCATTCACAGCAGGTGTATGTCTTTGTATTCATTGCTTCCATTTTCCGTCTTCGCTCTCCAACAAACTGAAAAAGTAATTAGCTCAATTCTTTTATATATAAAATAAGTCAATCACGTGATAAGGACAACCAGTTATTATATATATGCATATCAAAGGAGTCTATCGCCACTGGTACTCGCCCACGGGTCGGCAAACGGTTCCTCAGTCTACCGACTTTATGGGTTCCCAGTCTTGATACTGATATAAATAACGAACTGATTGATATTCAAGAATGTTTGACTAAGGCTTTCTCTAAAGCAGTCATCGCCCATCGACATTTTCATCACTGGAAAACGGAGTTGCTCTCGCATTTAAGCAAGAATGAAAAGAATTTGGTTGGAGAGGTCTTCCTGACTATAGCGGGACATGCCACATGACACTTCTTCTCCATTATAAGCTAAATGGCACTGCCTAAACCAGCACACTTTACCAGTGCAGGAGACTACTTCAAACATTCGAGACTTGAAAATTTAAATATTATTATTCAAAATCAGCATAATACTATTTATTTTTAATCATAATTCATCGTTATATAAATTACTAAATAAGTTCAAGAAAAAAAGGATTTACGATCGACCATATAATTATAATTGTATTGATACAAACCTAAACTAAAGTTTAGTCATTCATAAATCGTTTTAAATGTTGATATAAGATCTGGCGTGACTTCGCCCTAGAATGTCTTCGATAAGACTGACAAATCCCAGTTACGGTTACGGTTATTCATTTTGGTGGACGGCTTACCAACTGGTAATTGCGCCCTGGTAGCTAACTTTTGGAATAGTCCATTACATTTTGTCAACATTAAAACCATTTTAAAAATACTTTGATGGAGACTACCCTTGATTTGTGGTAATGCGCCAGATTGCCCTATTATATTAAAACTTATTTTAATATATTTAAAAGAAAAGAACAGATTTCGTGTTATTTAGGAATTAACATGTTTATTCTATTCGTATAAGTGTGGTGTAAGTTTTTTTCCTCTCTCTCCTTTAATTCTTTCTTTAATTTATCTTAGATTTTAAAGCATTTATGTGAAGGTTTTATCAGATAATGATCATGTTTTTATTCTATAAGAATAATGTTTTTTTTGTTTTTGTTTTTAATTTTTTATTTTATGAATAATAATGTGTTCTGTGTACTTATTGTGGTGTTGTTTATTACATTAACTTATGTGCTTATGCAGATTAAATAATCTGATAAACGGATTTATTATCTGTTACGCATATCATATTTTCTGGTAAGTGCATATCTGACTTTTCCAGATTTGCAAATCTCAGAAGAGATCTGACATATTCCTGTACATGTAATATACATTAATACAATTATACCGCGGCGGCTCATACATCCTTAGCAAATTGTAATTCTCTGTATATTGCATTTGACTTGAAAAGCATTTTCTTTAAATGAATATTTATTTTACTAACTATTATTATATCAGTAATAACAGAACATTCAGTATAATAAATTAAATAACACATAGCTGAGAGGGTGATAGAGCAGATTGTTACCCGAGAAAACATTGTCAACTGAGGCGAAGCCAAGGTTTACAATGTCTTTTCGAGGAGTAACAGTCTGCTCTATGACCCTTTCAGATATGTGCTATTTAATTTATTATACTGAATGTTCTGTTATTACTATCTACTAAAGTTCAAATTCATAGTAATAAAATATGACGTCTTGTACATAACAACCATACGTATTTAATAAAGCGCACACTTGATCAAGCGTCTCCGTGAAGGGTAATACAGTATTTTCCATAGGATAGAGTAAATTGTCTCCCTCGTATTAACCAATTAAAATCTGGCATTTTGACATGAAGTATAATAAAATAAATTAAAATGACATACAGATATAACACAAGACATGAAATAGTTACAAGCACTAAAATGATATACATGTTTACTAAAAATTATAATTTAAAAATAAAAGTTATGGAAATTTGTCATGATATTTTGATATTAGACTAGATTTGAATAAGTTAGTTATATAGACTTGATTATCACTGCAGCCTAATACACTAGGATGACCCACAAAAGTTATTGAAACTTATTTCCAGTGGGATCCTTTTAAGAAGAGACTTCCAGTTCACACCAAAGGTTGACACATATAAATAACAAAATCATTAAAAATATCACAGATAAATAGTCAAAGCCTCAGTAAAATTAATAAAAACAAATTCACTATTAAAGATGGATTTAAATTTATCCATCAAAATTTTTTTCACTTGTACTTTAAAATTATATTTAGCTTTGAGCAACTTTTAACTATTTTTGATAGCGAGTTCCAATTTTTTATTCAATTATAAAAAAGTGGTAGATTCACACCTTTGATTCCTGGTATATAAAAATTCTTATTACTAGATCTTGTGTTGAAAGATGTTTCATTTCTAACAAAATTAGTATGCAAATAATATGGGCATATATTGTTAAAAATGTTGAAAACATGATTGAGTCTTAATTGTTTGACTTTATTACTAATATTTAAAAAGCCCAATTTTTCAAATTCAATATATGTCACACTCTTTCTAGGATGTAATTGCAGAATAAATCTCACAATCTTATTTTGTGCCACTCGAAGTTTATTCTTCATTTGTTTTGATATACCTTCATATACCAGCATGCAAATGCATAATCAAAATGACATTGAATCAGAGAAGAGCACAATGTTTTCCTAGATTGAAAATTAAGACACTCTTTGTTTCTATATAAAAACTTTAGCCTTTGATTGACTTTTTTCACTATAGAATTGACAATAAAATCAGAAACTGATCAATTATTATTCCCAAATATTTTACAAAATTTTTATTTCAATATTAATACCATTACAGGAGATAGCAAAATCACCCGGTATTAGAGACCGAAGTTTTCGACCAGGACCAAAATTATACTCTCCGTATTTACCAAATGTAGGGACAATTTATTGTCAGTTAACCAATCATTAAATGACTCCAGCATGCTGGATAATTTATGCGAGATGACCCCAGGGTCTATATGGGAAAATAAAATTGCAGTATCATCTGCATATATCAAAACTTTACAATCTGAGTCAATGCTAGTTTGAACATCATTGACATAGATCAAAATTAATAGTGGACCAGTAAGCTGTCTTGAGGACACCACATGTAATATTACACACTTCTTAAGTTATCCCATTTATACTTACACTCTGTTTTCTGTTTGTCAAATAGGACTCAAACCAAGGTATAGATCTAACCCAATAACTTCTAATTTGTCACATAATATCTTGTGATCTACTGTGTCAAACGCCGTCTGCGAGTCTAATAGGACCATGCCTATAAAAGACCTTTGGCTGTTTGAGTTTTAATGTGATCTATTAAGCGAATGAGACAAGAATCAGTTGAATAAGAACTTCTAAATCCTGATTGAAACTCAAATAATAAATTATTTGAAATCTAGAATTTTAGAAACAATACCTAAAATGCTAACTGGCCTGTAATTTTCAAGCTTGAGTCTGTCATTTGACCTTAGCCATTTTCAGATCGTCAGGTACCGTACCTTCAGAGATAGATAAATTTATCAAGAAAGTAATGGAAATTTTTAGAATTGGGGCTGCATCCTTAAGAAACCTTGCTGGAATACCATCTAGGCCCATGCCTTTACTTATATTTAAACTACATAGTTCTTTATAAACAAATTCCTCTGTTATATGTTTTAAATTAAAAATTATATCTGATTTCCTTCTCTGAACATAGAAAGATTAAACAATATGTAGTGGCACTATTAAAACCCTTTGCGCTTTGTAGTTTTTCTACCAATTTTGCAGCTATAGTAAGTTGTAAAAAATGTTAAAATTATTTGATATTTTTGTTATCATGACAGTTCTGACCATCAATATTTAGTACTATATTTGGATTTGATTTAGGATCCTTTTGATATCACAAATTTTCAAAACTATTCCAAAGTTGTTTAGGATTATTTCTATTTTCTTCAATTTCACTACTATAGTAGTCAGATTTTGCAGTTTTACATGATCTTTGAACATGATTTCTAAGTTTACTAAACTTTTATAATCTTTAGGATTTTAGAAATCTTAAAGTCAGATAAATATTTGTCTCTCAGCTGAATATTTATCAACATTTCAGCTGACATCCATGGTTCTGTTCTTTGTTTAATACATACTTCTTTAAGAGGGCAACACTGTCAAGAATATCCATAAAATTTCTTTAAAATAAGACCAGGCATTGCGGTCATAAAACTTTCAAGCACGATTTTCGTACTCAGACTCAGAAATCAACCAATCAAAATCCTGGATTTGGGGTTTCGAGCACAAATTTTGTACTCCGAGTACTGAGTAAAGTTTTATGACCGAGAGCCCAGGACTCATTTATGTCTGAGGCACAGAAACACTTTTCCCATTTTGCTTAAGTAAGCTTAGCTATAAATTCATCTTTGTTATATGATTTCACAGATCTGACTTTAACATTAATGTGCTGATTATATACAGATTTTGCTAATTTTCTAGTACAATTTACCATACAATGATCACTGAAACCAATATTTAATACACCAGACTGAGAGATTTTCTCAGTATTATTTCATAGATTATGTTCTATTACAGACGCTGTAAATTCTGTAATTCTTGTTGGCTCTTTAATAATTTGACTTAATTTAAACAATTGTAAAAGCTCATTAAAAGATTTATACAGTGATCCACTCTGATCTTTAAAACATATGTTCAGGTCTCCAAGTAATATAATTTCACATTCCTCTCTTAGCTGAGACATTTTTTTTCAAATTTCTCAACAAAATTACAATTTTGAGGGGTCGATAACAAGTCCTACAAAACTGGTTTAGATTTTGGTAATAATAATTCAATACACAAACATTCATCATTAATTGTTTATTTCGTCCAAATTTATTGGTGTAGACGCAAGGTTTTCTTTAATGTACATCACACATCACCTCCACATCTGTAGTGGTCTTTTCTGAGGATAGTGTATCCAGAGATGTTAGCCTCTGTATTGGTTATCGTTTCATCTAACCAGGTCTCGGTTAAATTACTGCTTTTGGTTTAAACGCAAGTCTGTAGTTCTGGAATTTTTGTGAGTAACGAGCGGGCATTCAGGTGGATAAAGTGCATTCCTTCTGGAAACATTTAAAGACTTCTGATCATCAGAATATAAATTTATCATTTTTGAGCTTCGGCAGAACTCACTGACACTGGGTCACAACTGTTACCATCATGTTGATATTGGTCATCATCCTCGAAAAAGAGTCTGAAAAATTTGGTAATTGACATTTCGAACAATACCATTAATCTTACTTTGAGATAGGATGTTGTATGTTTTACAGTAATGTTCATGCATTTAATGTGGAACCATAGATCACATTCGTCACACATTATTGCTTTCTGGTTGGAACGAACAGGCTTTGTACAGCTGCCGCAAGGGTATTTCGCTGGGCCAGGATTGGAAGCTATGTCACCACATACCAGAATGTTTATAAGAGAAAAAAGTGCTTTTCCATTTCGGGCATGGAGGCCGCCATTTTAATTTTCCATAAACTTTTTGCATCAGATTTTCAACTGATAAATCATTAATTTTCAAATGTTCTATGTTCGTACTGGCATAGTATCCTAGATCTTCAGCTCTAACAAGTAATTGCTCATAGTAATGGTCTCTAGGTGGATAAAATCGAGTTAAAATACTTATAAAAGGAGAACAAAATTTAGCCATGTCATCTTGGCAGAACCGGAAGTCAAATTTTTAGGTTATTTCGAATAGACATAAAAATATTACAGTCATTCCTTATGATTTAATTCTAAATTCCATTTTAAGGAGTAAATCATGAAAAAACGTTGATGATGTCACGGTCACATTACAAAATTATGTCTATGAGCTGATATAAAAAAGAAGATGTGGTATGATTGCCAATGTGACATCTCTCCACAAGAGACCAAATGACACAGAAATTAACAACTTTGGGTCACCGTACGGCCTTCAACAATGAGCAAAGCCCATACCGCATAGTCAGCTATAAAAGGCCCTGAAATGACAAATGTAAAACAATTCAAACGAGAAAACTAACGGTTTAATTTATGTTCAAAATAATGAACGAAAAACAAATAATGTTTATGTAACACAGCCAATCAGAAGACGTATTACATCCAAAATTAAATTATTGCCAAATAAGAAAACTAATTCAGTTTTAAACATTGCCACCAAAACGTGACCAAATTGCTAATAGCGTATCTTCAATATTTCCTGCATTCTAATTTGATGAGTCCCACGTTGAAACACAATATTTTTATGTTCTGTAAGTAGTCCCTACTTCGTTTTTATCCTTTTCTCTAATTGAGAGACATATGGACAATAATATGGTTGATAAATTTAGCTCATACAAATTACTAGCACCTATGGATTATTTTAGCACTACTTTCAACTACTGCAAAAATCGGTCTAGCTAAATAATGTATGATCGCTCCTATATATTTGACATGATTTCTAAATTCTTACAGGAACCACAAGGTGAACTGTTCTAGAAAAGTCAGTAGAGCAGTTCTATATACACCTTAAGGAGAGTTGCTGCCCTATTACAGTTTTGGACAATGTTTCCTAGTACAGTTTTGGAGAGCTCTACCTATAACAGTTTTGGACAATATATTTATTTATAAAATTATTAATATAGTTACTTATTGTCTTATACTTTTATTTCTATTCATATATTTATGTATTTGTTTATTTCGATATTTTATCTATTTTATTGTTTCTTTTTTTATTTCTTTTTATGTATCAAATTTAGTTTACTTTATTTTAGTGTTGTTCTGTTTTAAATGGTTATAATTATTTTCATTTTATGTTTTAGCTTTGTGAAGTATGTATCATTGGTGTGACATAAGATTGTATAGTGTCAGGTATAACTCCCCATCCCCCAAAAAAAAAAAATAAATAAAAGATCACAGTCTTATCCAAGTATTTTACCTATAATAAAGACACACAAAGTGTTTTTGATCTGTAGAATTTTTTTTGTTATAAAGAGAATCCATTACTAGTACATGTATTTTTCATGATAAATATTCGGAAAAATAAAAGTATATTTCCTCACTCTAGTATTATCATATATACGAATGAAAATATTTTTTATCAAAATTGATTATAAACAAATAACAGATCTTAAACATACATTCAACACTGTAACTAATATCTACCCTAGAACTGATTCTGACAGTTCAAACTTAGAACAATTCAGACAGTTCTAACCTAGAACGGATTCTGACAGTTCTAATGTTAACCTATAAAAGAAGATGTGGTATGATTGCCAATGAGAGAACTGTCCACAAGAGACTAAAATGACACAGAAATTAACAACTATAGGTCACCGTACGGCCTTCAACAATGAGCAAAGCCCATACCGCATAGTCAGCTATAAAATGCCCCGAAATGCAATGCCTAAAAGGAAGTCGTGCTTTAATCATAAACATTGGACTGATAATGAAGCAAATTCGTGAGTAAAACCAACCTAGAGATCGTTTTAGCCTTGAGCATTTTACAATATTTTAACTTTTTAAATTTAATTAATACTCTAATGCCATATGTCCATGTAGTTCTCATTTTATCGAAAAGCATGCCAGCTGAGTTGTTTCAGAACGCAGTGGCGGATCCAGAGGGGGTTCCGGGGTTGGAACCCCTTTTCTTGACGATCAATGCATTTGAATGGGGACATGTAGTTGGAACCCCCTTTATCCTGGGTTGGGACCCCCTTTTAAAATGGCTGGATCCGCCCCTGGAACGTATAGTTGTCACAAATATCAAACTATTTATAGCATATTCAACTATTTATAACATGAATCATTTCTTCACACAAGGTAAATAAATGACCAAACAAGGCAATGTTTGTATCGCTTACATAACAATCTGATTATTGTGTATGCACATTTGCTATAATTTATTATTCTCTTTCTACTGTACTTTATAACTCGTTGAATCGCTCCAATCTGACATACACCGGATATAGGTACCTCCGAAGCGGTCGAATTCAGGTAAGGTCAAATTCTTCTTATTTTATTATAGTCTACCTTTTGCTAACAAGTAAAGTTTGATAGCTATAATGATTCCTAATAATGTAGCTACTATTTAGGGCTGATTATGATCCTTAATTGGCTGGCTCTCTCTTCAAATCGTCAGAATCGGATAGGGTGGTACCTGTTCAACGAAGCATGTGACGAGTTCAAACTTGATAAAACACAGTTATCCTTCAACTATTCATTTGACGTTTTCGTAAAACAAAGGTACATCACATTTAAGCTTGAACAACACTGTATTTCGAACTAAACTATTTTTATTACACAGAGACAAACATGTAAATAAAGCGGATAAACTGTACGGCGAAAAGCGGCGTAATTTTGTTTACTGTACGGGGATTAGAATAGGTACTTTATGCTATATAATTGTTTCTTCGTTTCGGGGTACCTATATCCGGTGGTGATACTACACACTGTGTAAAATGTATGCTATAAATAATTTTGTTTAAGTTCAATAAGCTGTTAA
>JAASAO010003138.1:0-11706 GCA_017311375.1 Mytilus coruscus
AAAATGTTTGTATGTATCAAAATGCAATAAAAGTGATAAATCCTAATTACAAATGATATGAATAATAGTCCTATTTCAGGCCTGAAAGAATTTATAGTAAAACATAACAGTTAATTCTGGCTATATCCAAGGGTTTAAGAAAACATTAAGGATATTTTATAACATTTCATGCTGTAAACTCTATATAGTGTATCACGAAACATTCATATTTAACATATGCAAGTGTTATTTTAATATATTTTGATATATTTTATGTCTTTGACTTAAAAGACCAAATAACATAGTTTTGCATGTTTTTTTTTTTTTTTTTATAATGAACCATGTACGTCCAGAAATATGAATATATTTATCTAACTTGATACAGACACAATTGCACGCCAATCTTTTTATTAAGGACAGTTGATTGGATAAAAGTGATGGATTTCACGCCTATATTAAACCCGAGATCCTATGAACTGACTTAAGATAGCTCCCAGTATTCGAATTTGATAAAAGAAATATTGATATCTCGTATTGTTTCAATATTAAAAGTGTTGAGTAACGTAGTTGAATTTTAGATTAAATTTGGGAAGTCGTGTACATCCCCATTTTTAAGTTATTCAACAAGAAGAAATGCAGAAAAATCAGCTGGTTTTGAATTTTTTAAGAATTGCAAATATTTACCAAATTAAAATTATGATACAGATTGATTTTTTAAATTTTTTCATCAACAGTGTTTGCTGAAGGATTTTTCCCGAATCCTGAAAAGTTAATCATATATTCCAGAGTTTAATACGTGTAAATCCCGTATTCACACAATTAATAAAGTCACAACCCGACGTTCATGGGCTAGAACGAAAAATGTTGTCCTGCATTTTTCTTTAAATGTAATCTCAATGTAAATGTAGTCCTGCTTTTTTATTTTACACTCTATTCGGTCCTGCCTTTCACAGTATTAATTTATCCTAACTTGTTTTATATAAAGTCATCATGACTTTTCTTTTGGCAAGATGCCCATCCTGCCTTTTTTCTCTAAACTTCTGTCATGCCTTTTTCAAATTTCATGCTAGCCCCCCTCCCCTAAAAATCAAATGGTAGCTCCTTATTTTGAATCAGTTGTCCTCCGACAATAAAGTACAAACTAGCAGTAGTGGCAGTTTGACATTTCTTCATAAATGAGCTGCATGTCGACTTAATTTAGATATGCTTATTGGTTAAAAGGTCTTTCTTCTTAAAACGAATTTTCAAACATTAATATATTATTAAGATTATTAAGATTAGTACACTATGTGTGTCCATGTAGCCGTGAGATATGGGACTTACGTATTTTCACGTCAGACAAACTTCTTCGTGCATGTGACTTCATATTCGATTAAGTAATTTCAAAAGGATAAGCAATGTCTTAATTGATAAGTTCTACATTGCATTTAAACAATCCATTGAAAGAATATTGTATAATTAGAAATCATTGTCCGCTGTTGGAAGTTCAGTTTCGTCATTTTCGTGCTTGTCATGAGACGATATTTCAGGGTTTCGATAGTTAACTCATTAAATAAAAAACGAACATATTCCATCCCAACATGAGAAAGAGTGACTTATTTACCTCTATCAATGTTTATCGTTTATAAGATGTTGTACTTTCAATGCTATTTATAAACGCAGGGTAAAATGTTTGGTATACAAATTTTGAATTATTCATCTTACAAAATATTCAGAAGATAATGAGAAATTTCAAAGAATCATGTATAAATTTAAAGAAAAGAAGAAAACCCAACTCATTTTTATTAAAATTGAAAATCCAAGTGATTAAAAGTCGTATTGACCTCTAAAATTCTATACACAGAAAACAAGTACTTATAGTATATCATGATGTCCAAATAGAGCCCGTTTTATAAACGCGCACTGGACATAATTGTTATATTTCTATTCAGACATTCCACATTTTATCAACCGTTTCTGAACTATTTTTGAAGATTACGAATCCGTGGCTTCATTGCACATTTAACGCAAAATCCATTTTGTTTTTTTTTATTAAGAAAATAAAATACACAGTTACTTGTGTGTACAATAATTTCAATGGAAGCTTTCTGAAGGTATTTGATAGGACGTACGCCAATTCATGAGGGCATGACAAAATGTCACGAATGTCCAATCAGGTTTTTCTGTTGTTCAAAGTTTGACGTGCGGTGATGTTTGAACAGTGTTGAGTGTATTTTACATTTGTCATTTCGGAGCCTTTAATATCTTACTATGCTGTATGGATTTTGCTCATTGTTGAAGGCCGTACACGGCCGTCACACGGCTAACCGAGAGATTGGTCGGTTAATCTATACTGAGTATGCGGCTATATCGGCGGTTTGTCTGTTAATCGGGTTGGCTAAAGTCTGTTAATCAGGTGTTATCGAAAACATCATTGCAAGTTCAGTATGTTTCATTGTATAACTTTTAAATATATTTTATCATAAAAATTATTCATGTCTGACAAAACAATTCAATGTACTGAATCCAGTGGTGTAATTATTTTTTCTAGCTTCGATAAACGATCTATAAAATGAAAAGGCGGGTTACTCATCAATAAATTTATACACATTTACACACACAAAATGTACACAAAATGACAACTTGGTTGAATTTACTTGCATGCAATATTTTGAACATCGAAAAAGACAGGCATTATATTTGTTAAGCATATTAATATCATTGTGTGAAAAATCTACACGAAAATCTGTATTTTGGTCACATTAATCAATTTTATTAAAAACCTGGTCTGTTAATGGGTCGGATGTATAAAACCCGGTCTGTTAATTGGTCTGTTAAGAGTTATGAATGGCAATAAAAGTATAATTTGATTGCTATATGGGAGTTATCGGATCAAATGGGTAGGCTCAAGACGAGTGGCTAAAACATACGGAAACAACACATGAACAATGAAACATGAATTTAGACAATGGAAATTGAAAATTGATAAAAATAGTTTCAAAAGGTGTAGTATTAAAGTAATATTAATTTCATCCAAGAATGGTCGCATATATCATGTGGATTCTGTTTCGATGTTATGAATGACACCAATTTGTCATCTACATTGGTAACCAGTATATAAATCAGAGATAAACGTCGTAATGTAACTAAACATCAGTAAGTAAAATATATTGGGATGCTAAATACACGAGAATCTGGATGGAGACGCAGAATATAGAATAATAGATAAGGACAGTAGATAGTGATGCATTGCTAAAAAAGAGAGAAAAATTGTTAAAACAGTTTTGGCATTTATTCCACATCTCCCTATTGTTTTTAGATTAATAGTATAGACAACGATATCTATATATATGCTTTGCAATTTTATTACTGTTTATCACTTTATGTTATTTGAGACTGGAGTCCGATAAACATTGGCCTCCTGTCAACCACTGAATCTGATAGCTCAGTAAATATTGTAAAGTGCAAACACAACAAAATTTCAGGGAGGGGGGATTGAAACAGTAACGGATTGCCATGTACTCAAATTGGTGACAAATGCTAGAATTTTACAAGCGCACAACTGCAGTTCTCCTCTGCACTTATGTAGAAAAGAACTAAACGGAATAACATGAATTAAAATTAAGATAACCAAATGTAGCTGCATTCGCTCCTTTCCATGTACTTCTTTAGAATGATTTGTAAACAACATATGATTAAGTAATAATACAAAAGAAAAAATTGGATGATGCTGGCGAATTAGGGTTTAACGTCCAGTGGCAAATATCATGTGCATATGAGAACGACAACACGTTATACGACCCTGTGTTGTATTATACAGACACTTTCAGTCGGATTTTAGAACGTGTTACTTTGAACAGACACAGAAACTAAGGCTGATTGAAAACGTTAATAATAAATTCATGCATATTCCAGCGGCCAATCCATATCACGCTATATTGAAGTGACACACCTTTCAATAAATGCAAAAGATCAAAATAAAAATGCCCTTACTAGAAGGATACTGTTGCACCGTATTGTCATTTTTTTACTCAAGTACATCTCATTCTTAACTTTTCAATGGGAAATTATAAAGGTAGCAAAACTATTGTCATGGCTAAATAACTCTTAACTGACACAATTTTAATTGTCCAACCCATTAACAGACTTTATTCCCTAATATTCACTAAAACGTGGTATTACTCATGTTATATTACAATTATGAAATATTTAGTAATGTCAATTTATTTTTAAAACCAAATTACTATTTTGTGTCCTTTAAATGATATCTAAAATTGTTTATTTCCCTTTTATTAAAAAAAAATGCTATGCATATAAGCATAAGTAAAACATACTTGCGCGACGCCTTTTAGTTTTACTGAAAACTGCGCAGACTATGAAATGTTTTACAGGTGGAAAATGTTCTATGATAGATATCATTTTGTCAGACACTTTCTTTTTTGGTTTGGTTCTTATAATATGCCATAAATCTGTATATTTAACAGAGTTTAACATTAAATTGTGAGTTTTACTCTTAACAGACGTATAACCGACCCGATTAACAGACCAACCGCCCATATAGCTGCATACTCAATATAGATTAACCGACCAATCTCTCGGTTAGCCGAGTGTCGGCCGTGGTACAGTGACCTTTTATTGGTCATTTCTACGTTATTCAGTCTCTGGTTAAATTATCTCATTAGACATTATCCCATCATAGATGATCATGGCAGGTATGATATAAAAAGAAAACTGCATTATCGTATCTCGGATATATATCTATAAAATATAATACAGAAAACTTTAGTAAGATTGAGTACAACAAAAGCTTTGCCTTATCAAATCCTTGATGCTGTCTCCTTCAGACTGTCAATCACCGTCACCCTAATTGTTAACGTGGTATTATATGTGATAAGTTGCTGTAAAAATAGTAAACTGAGTAATTATTCACAGTACGCACTTCCTATTTTAGTTGTGGTGATAGAAATCTTAATATCATTGATACACAGTTGAGAAATATGATGCAGTTCTTCAAATGCAGATCTAAACCTTATTAATATTAAACCCAATCCCGCATGCAGCTGTGGCCATCCTGTTGAGGATAATATTCACTATTTTTAAGTGCCCTTTTATCAACGAAGCAAGAGAAATATTGTTTTCAAAATTAGAATGATCTACTATATCCATTTTGCTTCTATTAGTTGGTGATGGTGACCTTTCATTTCAGCAAAACAAAGAAATGTTTGAGTCTGTACAATCATATATCAGAAAACACAAAGATTTAGAACATTCAATTAAAATTCGAATTCCTACTTCCCAACTCTTCACTCTAGTCAAGTTTTATATATTACTCTATATTATATTATCCTTTTGTGTTTGAGACAAGGCCATATTTTGTCAAAATAGAAGCACAATTACCCCAAAGCGAATTGTGAGAAGTGTTTTCGTATTTCGTTATAGAAAAAAAATACCAGTAGTTTATGTAAAGTAACGACTCTCGTACGGTGTCGCGTTAAACATTTTTTTAATAAATTGGTGCAATTGGATGCAAAAATAATGACCATAAAATGTCAGGCTTGCCAGCGAGATCAGACAGTAACCTAACAACTAAACAATTGAAAATCTAGGGATCAATATTTGACATTCGTCAGCAATGAGCAATTTTCATAAATAAAACATGATTTAGTCGAATAATTTGCGAGTAAAGATAAAGAGACTACAATAGATTTGTTATTAACCCCAGATGCTTGAGGGTACAAATCGGTATTCAGGAGTTACCTTTTGCATTAAACCACATTACAACAGAAATTGGAAAATAGGGCCTGGAAGTATTTCTAAGACATTGTTGTTTTCCTGTTCTATGTAGCTTTCTTACTGGCAAACATGGTGATAGATTTTTAGATGCTGTCAGGCACCGACCATTGAAAAACGATCGATCTGTTGAATATAAGAAATGAAAATAACTGTTTGGTGGTTTTGGCAAATAAGAAAATGACCGTTTGATTTAAAAAAATTAAATTATTTTGAAATAGATTTATGAAAATAATTTATTTACATGTGAAAAGGCTAGACTTTGTGGCGTAGGGATGTGATTGAGTGGTTTTGTTTACAATTATTTCCCATTATTTCGGCAGTGAAAATCTGCAATAATTATTGTTTCATCATGTTGTTTGATTTACACATTATAACAAAACTAAGAATATGACGGATGAATTAATAGTTAGCTGTTTAATGTCCAGTGGCAACTATTAGATGTATTATTAGGAGGACATTTACAATGTTATAATTATGAACAAGGACATCCTTTGTTATGCAAACACGTGTATCACGGCACAAGCGATGACCTATAGACCGTGTGTATCATATGTATATTTAGGGTGGGGTTGCTCCGAATAAAGGAGGTATAGATACAGGAAAATAAAGAAAATAAATATACAATTAGAATAGAGTATTTAGGGAAAATAAAGAACAAAGGAAAATGGTATAAGAAAATTAAAGAATAGAGGAAATGGTCTAGTTTTTTTGCCGGACAATTGTTGATGATTGTTTAAAGTCAAGTGCATTTATAGTTAAAATAATACATAATCGTTTGTACATTGGTAGGGATTTATGTTTGGGGTTGATGAGGCACATAACGAGTAATTGTTTTATTTGAAATTTCTCGAATATTTGGTTTTTATCGACTGATTTGAAAGATGAATAAAAAAATCTATAATCTAAAAATAATGGTTTTATTACGATATATAGATAAAACTGCTATTCAGTCGATTTTAAAATACATGTGATAAAAGAAAATACATAAAATATTTAACAAACCTTTTGAGCAAAAGGTCAACCTTAAGACCCCGAATATACTTTTGTAAGAACATTAGATTAATTCCGAATTCCATCTAAAATAAATTGTTCATTTAGGCTATTTTCAATAAATGTTGACTGAATACCCTGCAGACTGCAGTTAACTCGCACATTCACCAAGTACGTATTTCTACGGCTAACAAAATTCATAATCGTATCTTTTAATTTGTTTAAATTTATTTCAGTGTTTATTTTCAAATTTTTATGTAAATAATTTTGGATCAACACCGAGTCAGATTAAATTACAATTTATTAAATTATTAATTAAAACTGAAACATGCAGCCAATCTAAATTTTACGCCTATTATCACCTATATAAAAGATTTAACAGAACACAATTCATGTTTTATATTTAAAAAAAAAACATATACGCTAAACGAAACTATGCACGCCAAGAAACGATGTACGCTAAACGATACGATATACGCTAAACGAAACGATGTACGCTTTAACGATATGGTATACGCTAAATGAAACGATGTACGCAAAACCATGCGATGTACGATAAAGGGCGCTTATGTTATCGTTTATGGTATGGTCTATGGTATATGGTTTCATACGTACATCATTCGTTCAGCGTCCGTACAACGTTCGGTCAGCGTTTCGTTTGCATTCGTACACCGTTCGAGAAGCGTACGTACATCGTTCGGGCATCGTCCGTACATGATTCGGGCATCGTTCGTATTGTTAACTTTTACGTTACACGGACTGTAATTAAGATTGAGCAAACATTTATACAAATAAAACAAGCAAGCCAACCAAACCTTTAAACTACAAGCATTAGGAAAACAGCTCAAATGACGTTTTATTAGTATGTGATGTAGATTTAGACAGAAACCGAAAACTTTGCTTTTTCGGTGACGGAAAATTCAAAACGGAAAGTCCCTTATCAAATGGCAAAATACAAAGCTCAAACACATCAAACGAATGGATAACAACTGTCATATTCCTGACTTGGTACAGGCATCTTCTTATGTAGAAAATGGTGGATTAAACCTGGTTTTATAGCTAGCTAAAACTTCACTTGTATGACAGTCGCATAAAATTTCATTATATTGACAACGATGTGTGAACAAAACAAACAGACATAATAGGTAAAAATGTCAAAATAGGGGTACAACAGTCAACATTGTGTTATAATCTTGATCACTAAAATAACAAACAAATATGTAACAAAGAAATACAAAAAGGCATACAGACAAAGCACACAAACAAAAGACAAGAAAGACAAGAATACAAAAATTTACCATAGCACAATAACACAATGACGGGATGTATAAGTACCGAGCCACGTCAAATGGATATCACCAAAAATAGACTAAACAGTAAAAGTAATATTCAAAAAGACAATTAAAAGAATACTATAACTCGTTATTAAGATGATAAACAACGTCAGTACCCAGAATCTATACTTCAAGACCATCGTGTGTTATTTGTGAATATTTATTAACAAGGTCTTGGTACCTTCCGATGAACTTTTTTAGAAAAAGGACGAGACGTTCTTTGATATACCCCTGGTTCATCAACTTTCTGCTCAGATACCGGTGACGTTTTACAAAGTCTGAGTACATCTTATACAGCAAAGAAAGTTCGAGCAACCAAAATTTATGTATGAATTTCTTATAAATCGTTGTAACAAAGAAACGATGTTGGTAGATAGACCGTCCTAATATTTTCACCAAAGACTAATTGACGTACTGTTCAGTTAAGTATTCAATGTTTATGAAAGCAAAGTTTACTGCTCCTGACAGCATTGTATATTATTTATATTACATGAACACCCTGTGACTATTTTAATTAAACAGGTCTGTGAATTACTTGTAAACATCGCGAAACAAACACTCTGTGTAAATCAAACTTGATTAAACTACAAATAGAACATAGTTGGTTGGCTCCTACACTAAATGCGACCGTGTATTTTGTGATTTGTTGTTGTTTGAAATACATAATGCGAATGAGAAACCCGTTGTTTTATTTTATTTGCAGACATTTACTTGAAAAACTGACCTCAGAATTTTGGCACTGTACGATTCATTCTCTTTGTAGTTTGTTTGCTTTCTTTAGTACTGTTTGTTGTACATTCTTGTACTGTTCGTTGTGCAAAAGCTTATCAATATGGTAGAAATATGTATGGTACGGCGTGACAAATTTTCAAAGCTTTTTTAAGCGAGTACAAAAACTTTTCAAGGAAAATTCGCCATAAAAATACGTTATATTCATAGATGTTCTTCTCCAGTATATTTTCGGATCCATGACACGCTAATAGCAAACTCACCAAAAATATTTAAATGTGCATGATATGAACGTGTATCGCCTTAAGGCGATGTGACGCATATCACCCTGAACTTCGTATGATCTTGACCTTTGACCTCAATATCAAAATACTAAGGAACTGGATTGCAATCAGGCGCTCCCGATAAGTTAGCTTCTCTAGCTCCAGTAAGATCACGTCAAACCAATACAAAATTCAGGTTGTTTTAATCTTCAATATGAAATGTAAGAAATGTCAAATAGTTTTAGTAGTTGCAAATGCTTGCTAACAAAAAATAAAAGATAGGTATTTCAATAGAAACAGCTAATTATGTTCTCGATGTTTCACTAATAAACGGCACAGAACTATGACGAAGACACGCAACGAACGTACAGAAAAAAAATCGACGAACGGTATACAACGCACAACGTCCGGAATCAACCATACGTTGGTTATACCCGTGTATATTCAAGTAAGCATCTACGACTAGCTTGCATTTTAAATTGTAAATATAATCAATATTAAAGTCATTAAAAGACTATTTTCAGTTGTTGCATGTCGAATTATCATATAAAACAACAATGAAAATTCATCGCACCTCCTAAAATCCCACATCAGAAATGGTCGCACTTACAGTGATAATGCATCGCATATATAGTTAAAATGAATCGCATTCAGTGATCCATTTTATGGATTCATTCAAATCAATTATTTTCTATTTTCAAAAAGTAAACAAACGCAGTTTTTCCCATCATCCTTTATTCTACAATAGACATACTCGCATACGACAATGGAAATGAACTTACTGGATTCGCACTTTATAAACACCGAAAACCATGACCAGAGAGAGAAGACAAACAGCAAAATATAAAATATAAAAACATTTTCTATATAATTTTTCATTAATAGTAGGCAACCCTCTTTGTTGATTGGTTGTAGTATATTAATCTCACCGACTTTTAAAAGAGCCCACCAAAAAGCGACCAAGTAAACAGCTTCTCCTTGTAGATACTCTTATACTAGTAGTATTATGCATCCTATCCCGCTTGAATATCAGATATTTATTTGAAATTACCCAAGATATACGAGGTGGTTTACAGAATATAAAATAATCCCCCAAAAAAAGAATGAAGAAAATGGACAAAAAATAAAGAATAGAGAATAATGGGGTGCTAAAATGTACAAAAAAAAAATTGTATAAAATTAAGTATAAGGTAAAATTAATGAAATGTTCAACTGGCAGTAATCGGAACTGGTTCATTGTTGTTAGCGATGCAAATTCTATACATTCGTAAGCATCGGTATTTTCCTTCAAAATCACGATCTTGCACGAGTTAACAGATCTTGACGTATCATTACGTCCACCATTGCAGACAAAATTAACCTTACATCCATGCATCCTTGCATTGTGTCAGCAATGATTACACATTACAACACTAATAAAACAGTTCGTGACAGAGGTCAGACCAAGATACCCATTGAGAACAAAAAGCTCTGCAATAGTGGGAAAAAAAAAGAAAACAAGTTAGAAATTTCATGCGTCCGAAGCGCTATTCTGGATTTATCTTCATCATTTACGCTCAGAGTCGAATATTTGAAAGCCTAGGATGCAAAAGAACAGAAACAGTAGAAGAGCTATATGATCAAAAGGACATAAAAAAAATAGCCAATTCAGTCGAAGGTCAACTTTGCCCGATAGAGTTGAAACCTCAGTTTCTTTATAATTTCAAAATTTATCAATGAACAATTGGAGGGAATTGAATGGAATTGCAGAATCAAAACATCTCTTTAGCCGACATGATTCCTACGTCTTCAGTTTCTTATTTGTAAGATCCATAATCCATTACAATTTAAAACAATTTATTGGTAAGGGCTGGAAGACTGATACTCGAGGACGGATAGCATTGTCTTTGATTTTTCTTGGGGGGTATGACATTTTTTTTTTTCCACTACCAATAAATGTTAAATATATTTGAATAATCTCCAAAACAATTGATTGATAGGCAATATTTTTATATTTTGTTGGACAGTTGGGCTATCAAGGATAATATGTAGTTCAGGTGATCGAATTTTTATTCCATCAGATTTGAGATTTCTCTTAAATCAACTTTTACGATTTATTACCGGTACTTTAATTAGATTGCAGTACTAGTACCTAATATTACAAACCAAATACATGTATGATCAAATATACCTAATGTCATCTTATCTACTGCTTATTATCCCAGATATCCAAATTATTACAAAGAAATTAAAATACTTTTCTGGTCATTTATTCCAAATCATATCAGTCTTGAAAACTAAACAAAGTTGAAAACTGCAGAGATTTGTTAAGCATGTAATCTCCGTGGAATGTTATATTCTAAACAAACACCTATTTTGAAAACAAATTCTACATCCAACAGATCGATATCGGTGTCAACATTCAATTTTAATACAACTTCTATCTTCAGATTCACGTATTATGTTTTATGAATGACGAAATCGTCGAAATGTAATCTCCGTGGAATGTAATCTCCGTTCACGTTTTTCTGAAGAGTGCTTTCTTTCACGTCCGCACTTCTATCGAGTATGGCATGCTAAATAAACATTTTAGATAATAATTACGGATGGTGAATATATAAATTACAGATCAATAACTTACATTGTAATTCAGACGACAT
>JAASAO010003854.1:0-12222 GCA_017311375.1 Mytilus coruscus
ATAAATCCTACTTTGTAAAGAATCACTCTGATTCAAACAAAAATTCTCTAAAACTGACATTATCAAGATGCTTGATTTCTTGATTGACAACATATTTGTTACGTTTGGAGGACGTGTTTTTCAACAAACTGTCGGAATTCCAATGGGAACCAATTGTGCCCCTCTTCTTGCCGACTTGTTTCTTTATTATTATGAGGTTGACTTCATACAGGAACTTCTTAGGAAGAAGTTAGCAATATCCTTTAACTGTACGTTCCGCTATATAGATGATGTTCTCTCACTAAATAATACAAAATTTGGTGACTATGTTGAACGAATCTATCCCATCGAACTAGAGATAAAGGATACTACAGATACAGTTAAGTCTGCCTCATATCTTGACTTACATCTGGAAATTGACAATGAGGGTCGGTTGAAAACAAAACTTTACGACAAAAGAGATGATTTCAGCTTCCCAATTGTGAACTTTCCATTTCTATGTAGCAACATTCCAGCAGCGCCTGCATACGGAGTATATATCTCCCAATTGATACGATATTCCCGGGCTTTTATTTCCTATCATGATTTCCTTGATAGAGGATTGCTGCTCACAAGGAAGCTATTAAACCAAGAGTTCCAAATGGTGAAGTTAAAATGATCTCTTCGTAAATTTTACGGACGCCATCACGAGTTGGTTGACTGTTATGGAATATCCGTTTCACAGATGATGTCGGATATGTTCCTTATGTCGTAACTACAATACCCTTCCCTTTTCACGAATGTGACCTACCGAATTAGACTATTTACCGGATTTGTAATAACATAAGCAACACGACGGGTGCCACATGTGGAGCAGGATCTGCTTACTCTTCCGGAGCACCTGAGATCACCCTCAGTTTTTGGTGGGATTCGTGTTGCTTAGTCTTTAGTTTTCTATGTTGTGTCATCTGTACTATTATTTGTCTGTTTGTCTTTTTATTTTTAGCCATGGCGTTGTCAGTTTGTTTTCAATCTATGTGTTTGACTGTCCCTCTGGTATCTTTCGTCCCTCTTTCAGTTATCATCCATCAAGATGGGGAGGACAATCAAAGCATTATTACTTTAATAAATATACATAATTAAATGCATGTACATCTACCAAACGTCCAGTGGCAGATTCAGGGGAAAAAGGGGGAAGTTAGTAGAGGGCGTACAACCAATTGATACTAAAAAATACAATTGTTTCCTTAAAGTCGTAATTTTATTACCATTTTTGGAAAATAAAGCCCCCACTTTCCTCGGACCCTCAATCCGCCCCTCATGTCTATCTACTCACATTGCAGATACTTTTGTAAACTTTGTATGCTGACAAAGATATTATATTAATGTATTTCAAATAAACCCTTGGCATAAAAGTTATTTTATACAAAGTTGTCTCATGGATGTCCACATATATTTATACCATTAAAACTTTATTTACTGCTAGTGATTTCATACACACAGTGTCACATTTTTAGCTCTTCTCATCACTTGGCGTCCGTCGTCCGTCGCCCGTCGTCGTCGTCGTTAACTTTTACAAAAATCTTCTCCTCTGAAACTACTGTGTCAAATTAAAACAAACTTGGCCACAATCAATATTGGGGTATCTAGTTTAAAAATGTGGCCGACGACCCCGACTGCCAACCAACATGCCCGCCATGTCTGAAAATAGAACATAGGGATAAAATGCAGTTTTGGCTTATATCTCTGAAACTAAAGCATTTAGAGCAAATCTGACAGGGTAAAATGTTCATCAGGTTTAGATCTATTTGCCCTGAAATTTTCAGACGAATCAGACAACCCGTTGTTGGGTTGCTGCCCCTGAATTAGTAATTTTAAGGAAATTTTGCAGTTTTTGGTTATTATCTTGAATATTATTACAGATAGAGATAATCTGTAAACAGCAATAATGTTCAGCAAGTATAAGATATACAAATAAGTCAACATGACCAAAATTGTCAATTGACCCTTAAGGAGTTATTGCCCTTTATAGTCAATTTTAACAATTTTTCGTAAATTTTGTAATCTTTACAAAATCTTCTCCTCTGAAACTACATTGACAAATTCAACCAAACTTGGTCACAATCATCATTAGGGTATCTTGTTAAAAATTGTGTCCGATGACCCCGCCTGCCAACCAACATGGCCGATATGACCAAAAATAGAACATAGGGTAAAATGCAGTTTTGGCTTATATCTCTGAAACTAAAACATTAAGAGCAATATAACACGAATATAATGTTCATCAGGTTTAGATCTATCTGCCCTGAAATTTTCAGACGAATCAGACAACCCGTTGTTGGGTTGCTGCCCTGAATTAGTAATTTTAAGGAAATTTTGCAGTTTTTGTTTATTATCTTGAATATTATCATAGATAGAGATAAACTGTAAACAGCAATAATGTTCAGCAAAGTAAGATCTACAAATAAGCCAACATGACCAAAATTGTCAATCGACCCCTTAAGGAGTTATTTTCCTTTATAGTCAATTTTCAACAATTTTTCGTAAATTTTTGTAATCTTTTACAAAATTCTTCTCCTCTGAAACAACAACAAAAATGTTCAGGATGTTGAGCTCTACCAATTGTCTATACATGTCAAAATAGTCAAATTAATTCTTATAGGATTTATTGCCCTTAAATGACAAATTTTACCATTTTTTTTCATTTTTGCCTTCTATCTTGAAAACTATAATAGATACAGAGAAACTTTAAGATGATCAGCAAGACAAGTTCTACAAATAGGTCAACATGGTCGAAATCGTCAATCGACTCCTTATTAGAGTTATTGCCCTTTGATGATGATTTTGACCATTTTTTTGCGTTTTTGCCTTATATCTTAAAACTATAATAGACAGATAGAAACTTAGCTAGGCAAAAATGATCAGCAAAACAAAATCTACAATGAAGACAATATGGAGGAAATGGTCAGACCACTCCTTATTGGAGTTATTGCCCTTTAAAGACGATTTTCACCTTTTTTGCGTTTTGTCATATATGATAGAAAATTATAATAGATAAAGATACACTTTAAATCACAAAAATGATCAGCAAGTCAAGATCTACTAACAAGTCAAATTTTTCCGATATAGTTAAGTATACTTAAATGAGGATTTTGTTTATCCTCTTTTGTGTTTTGAGCAAAAACTGAAGAAGATATAGAGAAACTAAACAGGCTAAATGATCAGCAATACAAGATCAACAAAACAGATTTTTGTCATAAATTCTATTCTTGTCTACAATGTTGGAGAGTGTCCTTTGGTGAATATGCACATAGATCAAGTTGAGCGACACAGGCTCTTTAGAGCCTCTAGTTCTTTTCTGAGCGTAGCAAAAAAATATTCTGTTTCGACTAAGTAAGAAAACAATGATTTTGTTTGTTATTTGAAAAGAACATAAACGTGTTCATCTGTTAAAAAGCAAATTTTCAAAACCATTATGAAAAACCTTTACCAGGTTCCTTGAAGTTAAACGGTTGTTAAGTGTCACGCTCTCTCTGCACGTTAAAGAACCTTTCTTCTCCTCTACAAATGTTTCTGTCCCTGTCCATTTTCCAGTGGCAGTCCAAATTTCCCCGACATTTATCCCGGACGGCCCCTATTACAAGACCTACCTATTGTTTAAATTGTTAATTTGTTCTCTTCCTGAACATGCATGAAATATTTGCCACTGGACGTTAAGCAACCAACAATCAATCAATCAATCCTCTACAAATGGAATGAAATACTTTCCACTGTACGTTAAGAAAACAACACCAATCAAATCAATTCCCTTGGCAAAATACATTATAGAAAAACTGCCATTTATGATTTGACTAATCGAATTTCGTATAACAAAAAAATGAAAAGCACACCAATTATCTTGTTAGTATTGTGATAGCACTATGTCTTGGTAGTGAAGCTATATATTTGGCACAATTTGTGTCTCTCTTGTCACGAAATAGCAGAATACGAGACATAGGGGTGCTAAACTATTTGTACTAAGTTTTAGATTTCAAGGGGTAGAATACCTGTATGCTTCATACCTCTTTCAAAAATATCAGGTTACGCAGTTTCCGTCTGTCATATGTCCATTGTCCTTGCTCTACTTTTCGTGGTTCAGCGACTGCTTCAAAACTGTATAATTTTTTATCATATGAATTTCTCACTTATTATGAGTAATAGGAAAACGATATTTGGCATGTAGGGTCAATGCAAGGTCTAACAGTCCGTCAGGCAGGGTTCATCTAACCTTGTCTTCATATCATGGATCAGTGGTCAAAGTTAAGTTTTCGCAGTCTAATTTTTTTCAGATATTTTATGCAATAGGTTTAATATATTTGATGTATCAAATGATTGTAATGTGTACATGTCTGTCTGGTAGGGTTCATTTGACCATCACCTCATTTTAATGTTTCATTGGTCAATCTTAAGAATTCATGGTTGGGTCTAATTTTCAGATATTATAAACAAAATATCAAATGCACTCTAACAAATGTGTTAAGGGCCTACACATAAACCTATACATATCCTATATATGTTCGTCTCCTAAGCATGTTGAGGAAAGTGTTTAAAACTTAAACATGTTTAACCCTCTATGTGTTCAACATGACTCATTGTTGAAGATAAACATGTTTTGCTACTGCTCCTTATTAATTGAAAATGAAACATTTTAAGTAAGTCACATCAGAACTTAGATTAGGCTAAAAACTCATTAAAAACTAAATAAAACATGAACTTAGTGGCCATAAAACATAAATCATATTATAGTGACCAAGACTGCAAATATAGCATATAGATTTTTTTGCTATCCTGTGTTGTAGTCATTTAAAGAGCTTGCTGTGAGGAATGGTTCTCCTCGCTATTCCATGATGTGTACACACTTATTTGTAGTTGTCTTTCAAATTCTACATGTAAAAAATACGTGGTTATGACCTTTCATAGCCTTTTATCAATATGTTCATTTTTGAAGGCATTACACTTATCTGTAAAGTAAAGAACAGCAACAGAAAGAGGAAGATGTAAATAACTTATTCAATGTTGGAATCATTTTACAATGTGAACGCAGTAAGAACTAATGCAGATGCAAAACAATCATATACATGTAACTAGCTTGTGCATTTCCGGAAAAAAAATGTTAATTTGAAGCATCCTTTATCTCAGATATACATAAAGACCGTACTTTGACCTTTAATGGTTTACTTTTATAAATTTTGACTTGAATGGAGAGTTGTCTCATTGGCACTCATACTACATCTTATATCTATAAACAGGTACATACATAAAATATTTTCTAGTTGATTTCTTTTTGGATGATGTAGGCAACATTTTGACTTAAAATAGGAAGAGTCTATTTCTGATTCATTTTTGATTCAAGGTTTCAAATTTTTTTTTAGAGAAATACCAACTTTTAACACTATCAGAAATTTACTGAATACATATTTAGTTGTTAACATGTATACAAGTGGCTGCTTCACTAACAGATATATATATGTGCAAGCCTTCTTGCAACATGCCTACAAAAGATTGTATGTTGAAACTTAGTCACAATCTTTTAATCTTTTAACTATAGAATGATAAATATCATATTATTCTATCAGGCTTTTAGTAGTTTGTCTTCATATTTTTTAGAGAATTTCATATGATTTTCACCCCTGTGGAATTTGTTATCTTCTAATACATATCGCTGTATAAATCCCAACAACTGGAACTGTTTGGGATGTGTCAGGTTCAATACACAGAAACAATATAAAAGTTTTGTTAGTAAAGTCTTTGCTTCCTTTCCTAGTCAACATTTATTCCTCAACCAACAACAAAACAGTTATTTATGGAGTTGTCTTCATTCTCATTTGCTACAAGTCTTGGTGCTTCAGTTTTCAGAAGCTGAAAACCAGGTCTGTTATCTGTAAAATAAAAATAAGTTAAACTGCAGAAACACAATGTTCAAGTTTCTTAGATTATTGATGACATGCTCAAAAGTTCATGGTCTATATATATTGTAACCATTTTCTGCAAATCTTTCCAAAAGCTGCATTCTGATTGTAAAATCTTTTTTTTTAAGACTTGATAAATTCTTTTGTAATTCAATTAGGATGTGAAAGCATTGACCGAAGCATATTTCGTATGAAGCACGGAGCGCTTTATGCTTAAAATGTGCTCACAATCAAAACACTCGATACTTTTGATAACAGTTATATGCTAAAACATACAATTACAAGATATATCAAGATTTTCGTTTATTTCTATATGCAGTGTTGTCACATGCAGTCATTGATGTTGCATTGTACTGGAAAATATAATATTATTTTTGAATGGCTAAAAATTGTATTTAAAGCAACCAAAGACTCATCTGATCTATTAGATTTATTACAATTATTCAAAAGTCAAATGTATATGAGCATGTGCCTGAAAATAGAGATTTCAGAATGAAAGGGTCCTTATATGAAAATATCATTTTTTCCTTTAATTAAAAATTTTTGAAGTTTTTGCTTTATAAATAATTCTTACATATATGTTAAATGTAGTTTAAATGGAAAGAAAGATTACAAATAGCCTACAACATTAGTATAAAATGGCATAGGCCATGTATAATACGGATCATTATTTTTTACTTTTTCTCATTTCTCATTTCTATACTAAGATTTCATGATACAAACAGTCTGAATGCAATTGGACTTTTGCATTCCACTTTTTTAACAGACAGCACAGTTTTGAAGATAAACATACTAAGCTAAAGAAAGTGTGCTTATTTTATGTGTATAGGATTTCAACATTATCCTAAACATACTTAGGTAAAGCATGTTACACAAAGTGTTCAGGGCCTAAACACATTTTTTTAGAGTGTGTATAGATGGTGTGTATAAAATAAATGTAAATGTGTATATGATACTTGTGTTAAAACCTTTATGTAAAAAATCATTCTGTGTAGGACTTGCACACACTAATCCAGCCAAAAATTGGCTAAATTGAGATGTTGGTTTTACAGTAATATTTGAAATTGTAAACAGTTTACGGACGACGGATGCCGACGGACACCAAATTATAGCAAAAGTTTAATAGTTTACTTAACCTTACAGTCCATATGAGATAAAAAGAAAATATATGATAAAATCAAAAGATAAATATATTATGATTTGACCTTGTTCAAAGTTTCAAGTCACGTTTACACATGATGATGCAGGGATCAAAGTGAATTGATTAATCAGAAGAATGTTAACTGACAAATTGTCTTCTGAAGTCAATCAAAGCAGCTGGAAATAATTTGTATATAAACGTTTATTATAAATCTGTGTAACTAGACCTTCCGTCCCCTTCTTGAAAGTTTCAGGAATTACTGTATTGGTTGATTATCAGTCTTAATTTTATAAAGTTCATGGATTTATTTTTTATAACAAAGCGGTCATCGTGTATTTAGGCACGTGGAAAATAATCAATCAAAGAATAATATTTATGGTGGGTAAATAAGAAAATATTATTAGTTACATAGTGTGTTAGTGACCTAATACGATATATACGGTCGCTCTCACCCCATATGGAATTTACTGACCCCGTATATATCGTATTAGGTCACTAACACACTATGTAACGAATTTATCTTACCGACTATCTTTATGTGTTGCATTTAGACTAGAGTTGTCTCATTTGCAATCATACTACATCTTCTTATTTTTATACTAAAGTGTTCAAGTGTTCAATTTTAAGAACCTAATTCCATTGGTCTGCACACAAAAAATAATGTCAACAATAACAATTTATTATCAACAACCTTGATATAACAATATTAAATAGAACTTTCAATACATTTAAACAATCAAATAGTGCCAAAGTCGTAACTCCACTACTAACCGTGTATTGAAATAAGCCCCGCCTCCCTACTAACCTAATATGGAATATACACGGTCTCCACGCGGACGCTTTTAACCAATCATATTCCTAGAAATGTATAGGAGGTAAGATAAAATACATTCCAGAGGTTTTGCCAGGGCTTGAGATTAAATTGAGGTTTGAGTTGGTATAAAGCATACTTGTGAACCATAAGCCGGGGTTGCTCACTATTTTGCAGAAGAATGTTTCTTGAATTTTATATCAAATAAAACTTATAGTTAAACATGTTGAAGTATAAAACCCAAATTTAAATTAAACCACCACAACAAATCAAAATACAATTCATTGTTTAATTTTGTTTAAAATACATTTGAAATACTCATTAAAAATGAATAATGAAAGTCATTAGGATATTATAATTCTATCAAATTATTCCATAGACACTTCACTGTGGATGTTAACTCCAAAGTAGTCATACTGACGTTATCGGAAAAGTGACAATTTAAAAACAGGTCTTCTCGTTTAATATTAATAGATTTAGACGCATGTCATCAGAACTCCAGGTAGTGTCACAGAGTATAGATATTGGTCCAAATTCCATCGTGTGAGAGGCAACGGCTCCAACACAGGGGCCTCCGTTTGTTTGTGCGGGATGTATAAATACACAGCCACATCGGCGTGTGTAATATGAAGATGTTGAATCCGATGCCTTGGGTACAGAAAGCGTCACACTGTCATCGTCTAAAAGAGCTATTGCAACAAATCTACAAAGTGTCCGTAAATGCCCTGTTGCAATGACTTTTTCTGTCGCTATCAAACAATCCTCCTTTGAGTAGAGAAGAGGCACATGCAAGCTGCCTCCATGGTTTGATTGTGTTAATTATAGCAAGATATAGTTAAATATAGGAAAACCAGTTGAACAATATATAGAAGATTCAGAAATATAAAATAATGATAGGGGGTGATCTTTTGCCCTTTAAAAGCTAACTATATAGTACGGGTTTTTCTCATTATTGAAGGCCTTACAATAACCTATTGTTGCCATCTTTGTTTAGGTTGTCTTATTGGCAATCGTACCACGTCTTCATGTTTTTATAAAAGTAAATAATTTCTTTCTGCGGAAGAGCAGAGGGTTGCATCGTTTTCAACAATTGACAAAAACAGACATGTATAACTAACAAGAAGGCAAGTACTAACAAGAAACAAGATGCAATGGATGTCGTGTTAAGCATAATCCTGATCGTAAAAGTATCGGAAAACAGGTTTTATATTCAATATTCGTACAGTAAAGAAAAATGTAAAATTTATTTGAAGAGCTTACGAAACATAGAGAAAAGCAAGGCTCGCAGAGCTTTTCTACTGTTTCGTAGCGAGTACATATGCTTTTTTTTTTTATATTTTTCTACACTTTACGAATATTGTTTTTATCCTGCAATTTAACGTATAGTTTTTTTTCCATCTAAATCGTTGAATTCTAGTTTTATGAATGAAATCGACATGACTTAAACGTGGACCGCAATCAGGACGGCAAATTGAACTGTGATGCAAACAGTAATTTGAACATAACCGTACGCTCGTAACAGACACAGGATGCCAGGAGACTATGAACGTCTAGTATACGTTTATCGCTTCAAGTTATCTTTAAACCTGTATTTCCATAGTAGAATGGTCGATTGCCGGATAGGATAACGATCACTAAGGTGTCATACAGATCCAAAAACCGTACACTTGTTACAACTCATTATTGTTGAGCTGCTGATTTAAAAACATGAAGTCATTTTGTTCGTAAGTTTCAGAGAAAATTGTGACGGAAATATTTGTTTGACTGACAAAGTGATTGCAATATTTCCCCCAAGAGTTGGATATAATTAAGAGTTATTTTAGTTTGTGTTGTTGAGTTACTGTCTTATTAATATTCACATGATAATAGATATTGTTCACAGATAGCTGATAACTCGTCAGATGTGATGTAGTGGCAACAAACAGAACCAATTAAAACATCATCTGAAATCTAGCATAAAACTAATGTTAACGTTTTCAAAGATAAAAAGCAATGTAATAGTAATTGACATGCATGTGAAAAAAAGAAGAGTAAAATTATTAAAGATGGGAAATTATATTCAATATTGTATTTTATTTGAAGGTCCATAACAACCAGGTTCGAGGAGCAACCAGAGGATCGAACCCACAAGAACAGAAGGCGATACACTGCTAGAAAAAAAAATTGTGTAATAAAAAGTAAATGTGTCGAAAAAAGATTTGAAAAGTTGTTAAACCCGAGGATGGTACAAAACTCTGTATTTTATCCAAACGACATGCAAATAAATAAGTTCACACAGGACGAAACTTGTACTGAGGAGTACACTGCAACCAATTTGTCCTACGGTCCGTCTGTAGCATTTGTTACATGTTACATATTACTCAGCTTACTTTATTAATGAATGAGTTGATGTTATGTCTAGAGCGATTTTCAGATCCGCAGGGCGGTCATTTTTTGTTTGATAATTCCCAATTGAACATGAAATGTGTAGTTAATCATTCATTGTTTTTTTAAAAGTAAGGATTTTAATTTTGGTATGGAGTTTGATATATTTCAAGTATACAGGGCAAGCATTTTTCATACATTGCGCGCAGTAATATGATATTGCATTTTAAATAAAGTCTTTTTTTCACTCAGCGTTTAATTCAGTTAACACCTACTAATTTATAAAAAAACAAATCAACTATAAGCTTTTGAAATTTTTAGCTTTATCTAATCAAGCTTCGACTTTTATTTAACCAATATTCCTTCGGGCCTATGGCCACGGGACGTTTTACGAAGATTATAGCTTAAACATTATTTTATCAGATTTAGTCATCTGAAAAGTTATTTCAAAGCACGCTGACCTATTTTTGTAAATTTTCTCTTAGTGTTTTGGAAGATGCTATTCTCATAGATGAAATGTGCCCCGAACAAACATATGCATATCAAACAAAAACTACTCTTAACAGAATTCTGAAAAGAATGGCGCATCTTATACCAATGTAATGCTTAATAGAGTTCTGATAAGACAGTCGCATCTTATGCAAATGTAATTCTTAACAAAATTCTGATAAAAATATCGCAACTTACACCAATGGTACTTTTATCAGAATTATGATAAGACTATAGTATCTTATACCAGTGTAATTCTTTACAGAATTCTGATAATTAGATATAAGAAGATGTGGTATGAGTGCTATCCAAGTCACAATTTGTAAAGTAAACCATTATAGGTCAAAGTACGGCCTTCAACACGGAGCCTTGGCTCACACCGAACAGCAAGCTATAAAGGGCCCCAAAATGACTAGTGTAAAACCATTCAAACAGGAAAACCAACGGTCTAATTTATATAAAAAAACGAGAAACGAGAAACACTTATGAACCACATCAACAAACGACAACCACTGAACATCAGGTTCCTGACTTAGGACAGGTGCAAACAAATGCAGCGGGTTTGAACGATAAGACTAAAGCATCTCATACCAATGTAGTTCTTAACAGAATTCTGATTAGACTTTAGCATCTCATACCAATGTATTTCTTAACAGAATTCTGATTAGACTTTAGCATCTCATACCAATGTAGTTCTTAACAGAATTCTGATAAGACTATAGCATCTCATACCAATGTAATTATTAACAGAATTCTGACAAATCTGGCATATGTCATACAAAAGGAACTCTTATTAGATCTCTGATTACCAGTCATTTTAATATTCAGAATTTTAACTGAACAAAATTTATTTATAATAGAATTTTGATAAGTCTTTTTTGATAAAGCTTCGATAGTTTGATTTAAGTCAAAAACAGGGAGTCTTAGCAAATTTTTATAAAATTTGCATCTTATGAGAAGTGTTGAACATACTAAACTGATATGCTGGTAGTGCAATAGATCTGAGGAGTACAGTAAACAGTATGATAACAACCATGTGGCAATTCTTCTTTGAAAATCAAGGTGTGTATAGTTGATGGTTAGTGAAAAGTAAATTAGCAAAAATACCGAACTCCAAGGGAAATTCAAAACGGAAAGTCCTTTATAAAATGGCAATTTCAAAAGCTCAAACACATCTAACGAATGGAAAACAATTGTCATATTCCTGACTTGGTACATGCATTTCCTTATGTAGAAAATGGTGGATTAAACCTGGTTTTGAACCTCTCACTTGTATGACAGTCGCATAGAATTCCTCGTTTTCAACTTGCCAGATCCATAATTTGATCAAATGGAAATAATCAAATGCAAATTGAAGCTGTTATGTGAAGAAAGTCTCACCTATCAGATAAATCGAAAAAAGTTTTTTGATATATTTGTAACCAAATTAAATAAATCTTTTACTGTAACAGTTTGCATTTTTCAAAAAATCTTAAAATGACAACTGTGTAGTACTTCAAAGATGTGAAATC
>JAASAO010004357.1:0-13676 GCA_017311375.1 Mytilus coruscus
TTTATTATGTGAATTTAAGTAAAGACTAGACGACGTTTTAGACATTGCCCTGGTGTGGATTAAAACTAGGGAGAAATGGGCCTACCTCTTTAAGACTATTTCCGGCGAAGAAACGAAACGAAACGAACATATCAATTGATTTTACATAAGTGAATTAACTTGAACGATTTGAAATCAGTTTAATTTGAAAGGATGTAATCATTTACTGATGTCACTACATCAAAGGTGTTGTATGTATTTGTTTTATTCTACTGTCTCATACATCAGTCCTTCATCTTTATCATCATCATTGCTATCATTACTGTTAACAATGACGCAATCGTCTGCTCGATCTGGTCTCTCTGCTCTTCTGACAGTTTTCCTTTAAACAAAATTAATGTGTTGTCAACTTTAAACAAAGATGTTAGCGTTTTGAATTACATCTTATTACTAAGGAACTCAATCAAAACAAAAGGCGAAGTGTTTAAGTACGAAGGGTCTTTTATAGCTATAAATACGGTTTGCAATGTGTTGTCAACTTCATACAAAGATGTTTGCAGTTTGAATGATATCTTATTAATAAGAAACTTGGGCAAAACAAAAAGTGAAGTGTTCAAGTACGAGGGGTCTTTATTAGCTATGAATACGGTTTGCATTTTGCTCATGGTTGATGGTCGTACGTTGACCTCTAGTGGTAAATTTCCTTGTAATATGTTAGACAGTTATCTCATTGGGAATCATACTCCATCTCATTGTTTTTATATTACAATAAAAATCCATTGATTACTATGAAAACAACAGTTAATTTGTTGTAATAAACAAGTACAATTCTATACAAAAATCGTAAGAAATCCACAACGGAGCTTTGTATCAAATAAGTACAAACTGCAAAATGTAGTAGTTGCCTACAATTAACTGCTAGTTTAAGAACAAAATGATGGAAACAACTATGTATTTTATTTCCTTTTCTTATCCTTCTTATAGTTTGAGTTTCGTGGATTTATTACATTACCTCTTTTCGTATCAGTCAGCCTAATTAGACACTAGTATTGTTTGTTAAAAACCATACAAGCAAATGAATAAGAGGAGATGTAGGGATAGGTTTCTGAAATGTTATCTGTTATATGCAATTCGTTTATAGAGGCATGAAATGATCACACACCATCAAGGTTTATTTAATCATGTATGTTTACATGCTTTAATCAGTATGGATTAAGCTAATGAAAATAATACATTTTACATAATCAAACTGTACATTGTATATCATGAATAAAATGTAATTAAATAAATTAAAGCAGTATTTAATTTTCATTAATTGATTGTACATGTATGTGTATCTGTGAATAATGATCTTAAAGTTTCTTCTGAAAATAGGTTAGCCGATATTGTCATAGCTTCAATCGTGGAGATGTTTGATTTCCCGTTATGGCATCTCCAACAACTTTTATTGGTGATTTATAACTTTTCATCAAGACAAATTGTAAACAAGCATATCACTGCCACTACCCAGCTTAAAGCCTCTTCCGAACATTTGAAAGTCCCTACTATGTACTGGTTACCTAAATTGCACAAAAACCATTTAAATTCCGTTTCATCTCCGCATCTAGTAAGTGTTCTACTACCAATCTATCAGTTCTTCTAACTACCTCCTTACTACTATCAAAGAACTTGTTATTAACTTTTGTAATAAAGCTTATGAAAATAATTGTATTAATTATTTTTGGAGTGTTAAAATTCTTTAGAGGTTTTAGATAAAATATATGCTTTTGATGGTCCTTTTAATTCTGTTGACAGTTATGATTTTTCTACTCTATACTACACTTCCACACAATCTTATCAAGAAAAAGTTTTCATATTTAATTAAATGGTCTTTTGAAAATCTCATTACAAATTTATTTGCTGTAACTCGTTTAGAGCCTTTTTCTGTAACGAAAAGGAAAGTATGCTAGATACACTTACTGGAAATGTGAAGATATGATTGAAGCTTTAAATTTTCTCCTGGACAACATATATGTACGTTTCGGCGACAAAGTGTATCGACAAGTAGTAGGTATTCCTATGGGCACTAACTGCGCCCTTTAATAGCAGATTTATTCCTGTATTGCTATGAATCTCAGTTTATGACCAAACTCAGTAAAGACACGTCATTGTTACAATTGGTTGATACATTCAACAATACCTTCCGTTATCTAGATGATATTTTTCGTTAAATAATCCAGAGTTCTCTAAATATACTACCGAAATTTACCCAATAGAACTTACTTTAACTAAATCTAACATAAACAGCAGTAGTTGTCCTTTTCTGGACTTGGACATTTCAATCTCTAAAGGAAAACTCCATACGAAAATTTACGACAAAGAGACGATTTTCATTCCCTATTGTTAATTGTCCTTTTTAGACGGCGATGTTCCTTTGGCTCCATCATACGGTGTGTATATATCCCAACTCGTTCGTTATGCCCGTGTGTGTAGTGATGTCATAGATTTTAACGAACGTAAACAATGCATCACTAGTAAATTATTAAGTCAGGGATTTCGTTACCGTAAATTACGTAAAACTTTGCTAAGTTCTTTCATAGATACAAAGATTTGATTAGTAAATTTGGCTGTACCTGTAGAAAACTGATTAAAACGGTATTTCACATCCTAAATTTTACGGTAATATTGTACTTAAAGCGCGGAAATCACTATATGATCCGTGTAAACTCATCGAACCTTTAAATAAACTTATTAGTTCAGGTTATCTTACCAATGTTGTAATTAGATCTTTGAATATAGTTTACATTGGCACTAATATCGATTTTGTCATCAGCAAATTAAAACAAAAACTAACTAAATTTGTATTCTTTTCAAACGGGATGTTTAAAGACACACCCACGTTCATTTTGATCTATAAAGAGGTTAAACTCCTAACTATCCTACTGTCTGTCGATACATTTATTTTGGCATTGCACTAGTCATGTCTTCTTTGACTGTCCATGACGTTAAAATACTAAATCCCTGGGATGTGTTTTAGTTGATTTTAGTCTCTGATGCATGATTTTTTATTATTAATTGTTTTGGCTTTTAACTAGTGTCAGTAACTGCGAGTACTCTCAAATCGTACTTTCTTGTTTATTTGACCTGTTGATACTAATTGTAATGCTTTTTTGTTATTTAATGTTATTCAGGGTTATATCTGGTCTATATACCAGCTTTGATAAGTGTTTGGTACTAATATAAATTTCCACTTCGTACTATGAACATCAAAATTATTTATTTTGTTAAAATATTTCCTTTCTCTATCGTAACTGTATACGTATACCTAACAACAAAATTATTTTATTTACCTGTGTTTAAAGTTATTGCAAATGGCTGATATTTTGTTCGAGCATATTGTTTTTCTTAAATTGTTTAACATTTCATACCGATATAACATGTTACTTTTATTATTCTTCCTTAGTTTATTTATTTTGAATTTGCATTGTATCATAGGTCAAATTTATTTGTTCAGTGTATGTTCAATGGTGTTAATATGTCCTTTGATTGAGTTAAGCTATTTCAGTTGATATTTTATAGTGTGTCTTTCTATGTTGTGATGTTACACTATTGTTTCAGAAAAAGGGTAAAGGTTTGGTACCATTAAAACGTTTAAACCCGCTGCATTTGTTTGCACCTGTCCTATGTCAGGAATCTGATGTTCAGTAGTTGTCGTTTGTTGATGTGGTTCATAAGTGTTTCTCGTTTCTCGTTTTTATATAGATTAGACCGTTGGTTTTCCCGTTTGAATGGTTTTACACTAGTAATTTTTGGGGCCCTTTATAGCTTACTGTTCGGTGTGAGCCTAGGCTCCGTGTTGAAGACCGTACTTTGACCTTTAATGGTTTACATTTATAAATTTTGACTTGGATGGAGAGTTGTCTCATTGGCACTCATACCACATCTTCTTATATCTATTAATAGTGAAATAGAGTCTGGAGAAAATGACCTCTTCGCTTAAAAAGAGAATTTCGAAGTCGGGGCTAATTTTATCATTGTATCTGTATATTTGTGTAATGTATCATTCCTTTTTTTAAATTAATATAAAGATATTAACAGCTTAGGCTACCAATCGGTTTTCAACGCAGTGAGGACATCCCGCACCAGGGGGCGGGCTTCAGCTATCCCATAACAAATAATGTTTACTAGTTCAGCAAAACGAACACCACACTAAACTCCGAAACATATAAGTGAACCAAAATTTAAAAAAAACACATAAGACTAACAAAGGCAAGAGGTTCCTGACTTGGGACAGGCGCATAAAAGTGACGGGGTTAAAATGTTCTATTAGATCTCAACTCTCCCTATACCTTTAGAAAATGTGGAAGAAACAAACAAACAGTAATACGAAAAGTAAAACCCTGTTTATAAGAAGTCCGAGTCCGATCTTAGAAAAGGTAACAGAAGAAACTTAACAAAATGATAATGATCAACATAAATTAACAATGCACTACTAGCAGTTACTGACATGCAAGTTCCGGACCTCAATTAAACTGATCGAAAGATTATGTCTTCATCATATGAAAATCAAGCACAATCCCTCCCGTAAGGGTTTTAGTATCATGCCATTATAAGTTATACGAGAAGAATATAACTGTTTCACGCCAACAACTGGTTTTAGAATAATGTGTTTTTTCCGATGCAAAGACCCTATGAGTGAATCAATATTAATTCCAAAAATGCCATCTATAACGACTTGACAACAATATCGTAACTTTATCCCTTCGGAATAAGTCCGTTTAAAGGTTAATAAGTATTTAACATACAGTACGCGTGTGTTTAATTTTCGCTTTGTTCGCGGCAGCTAAAGAAACGCGAAAAATTTGACCCCGTAAATACCCCAAAAATATTTCAAGATTTATCGTGGTTTGAAAGTTTCATACATCATACTATTATTTAGCGAGTCTTTTGTGTTGTTCAACAGATCACAAGAATGTGCATACTTAATTAAGATCTCGGTTTTCATAATAATTAAATTGGCCAATCATACATGTCACACATTTTGACAACACAGCAATCAGTGACATGTTAAGAAATGTTAATTACCGTCGATCTACTGATTGGTGTCATGACCCAAGCATTTTGCCAATAATGTAAAAATAAAATAAGAATCACATTTACACAGATATTTGTATATCTGTAATGATCAAAACCTTCATTTTAGCATGCCCCAATATACATTATTAACGTTCCTTGAAAGTTCTCTAAATTATGTGTATTTTCGATTGTAGTACTCATATTTAATTGTAATCGAGTACCTGTTAGTCAATCAAGTTTATGTTGTTAATATCTGTAACGATACGATACAGTTCTTTTGTTCGCTTGTATGTACCCATTCAGCGAAAATTATACACAGTGAAAATTTAACCTGCCCATTTTTACACCAAATCATGAAAAAAAAGCCAACGGGAAAAAAAAAACGATATACGGTATATTAAGCTAAATGTATTAACTTACAGTGCAGTTCTGTACGAGTTATCTGTTAAAAAAAAGAGAGGCGACTACAGAAATTATACGCATTTTTGTTTAATAAAACAAATACAAGTGTTCTTTATATTCATAACATGCCTACATGAAAGGACTTTCGTTTCAAATCCAAAAGCATCTTGTTCGTTATGTGTGTTTGGTCAACAATGCTGCTGGTGGACCTTAATTGTTGCCTATCAGTAACAGTTTTATAGCTGAAATTACTCATTCGACACTTATTATGATCAATTCAAGTGCATAGGCCAAAGAACTTACGGTGTGTGCAAAGTTCTATATTCATTGGCATGCTTATTTATAAATGCGTTTCAAATATATATTCGATTGTTTAAACATTGATTTACAAGTGTTTGTTTGAATTCATTACGGCCTTTTAAACTTCATCGGAAATTACTTTAAATATCATTAGTAATAAATTTCCACTACTGTCAAATACAAAAAAAATGGGGAAAAAGACTTTGAGTGATCTTGCAACACACAAAAGCACTAAGACAAAATGACGATTTATATTTTATCAACACCTATTTATCATCAGCCACTGCATATGGAGTATAAGTTTTAACATAGTTTTGATATTGTAAATCTTGAAATGACTATTCATACTAAAATCTACGTTATAAAAATCTCACTCATTTTTCCGATATATTGTAATAAAAAAGAAAAACAGATGCAACCACCGAATTCGCGTGCAATACGACATTTCTTCAATTTCGACAATATCTTCTCTCAGCAAACAATAGAGTACAGGTAGTCCATATTTCATTTTCGCGTGAAATATGGGATACCTGTATTCCATATTGTAGACAAATTATATATTTCTCTTTTGTTATCGTAAAATATCAAGCTGTTTAACACATGTTCACAGCTATTGAAGTAAAAATTTGAGAGAATACCTCGAACACTCTCGCTGACCTTTTTGTTTCAATCCATTTGGTTGTGATGCTTTTAACGATTTTTTGTAAAGCATTTGCATACCAAATTGTTGGTCTCTAGGATAGATGATATTCAGGAAATATGATTATGTAAACACGACTACCACATTATGCTGGTAAGATGTCAGTCAACGAGGTAAACAATCAGAAAAGTAGCGTGCGCTCGCATACATAAAATCAGATAATTGTATAATTGTAAGCATAAGGTCTCGAGCATATCTTTTAAACACTATTCAAACGCATCAAAGTTTCTATCATTTTGTTTACCTTATTCAACTTATTGAAGTTTCGGCACAATGCCAACTAAATGTATATGACACTTAAATCAATGGATAAAAGATACACCTATTAACTGGTTACCAAAGAAGGATTTTTTTTCATATAATGAAAACCAGCAAGCAAAGTTAGTTCTGATTAGCATTGAGCATTTCAATAAAGTTGGCATTACAAAAATTGAAAAAAATATGTAATGGTGATTTACTCAATGATTTGTAGTGCACAATTTGCACATGTAACTCGTCAGTTAAATCGATGTCAGTTAAACATATGATAACAGACGAAACATATGATCATACAAACAGATATCTCTCTGTTTTACGTATGTATCGGTAAAGACGCTTCTATACAAATGTGACAATTAAATATCAACGATGAAAGGAGTTTCAACGAGATATCTTTTCAAGGCTCAAATTTGAATAAATATATCTGTGCATAAAACTACCTTTATTCTGTGTCCGTATGCGTGAAGCAAAATACCGGCACACCAGCACACACAAGACGGTTACAACAATGCATCCAGCAGCCACACCTAAATACTTGCCAATCCGTTCTGTGCTGGATTCCAATCCTGCAGTGTACAATAAAAGAAGGTAGTGAGTATAAATAAACAATCATAATACGATTGTTTATTCAAAGACATTCAATGTTTAAAAGAATTTAACAGAATGAGAAAAATTTACATAATTTATTTTTATTTTTAAAGGATTGTAGCAGGAGTGGGCGCCCATTTTCACGTAAATTAACACGTCTGATGAAGGCGAATGCTCAAGACATTTGCTTTAGGTCTACCAATTGACGCAAACTTGAGAAGGAATCGAGTATTCCGCAGAACAAGGGAAAACGTTTTCGCCGTTATCTATGCTTCGAAAATATTCATTAACCCCGTTATATTTAACAACATGAAAATGTGCAATTTACCGAAATATTAATGCACTATAGAGATCAAAACTGACATAAAATATGTGCTTACTCACTGCAGATGCGTACTTTTCCAAAATTGTTTATTTTGTTCGTTAAACAGGTTATATGAACGCACTTAGATGCATTTCAATTGGATTAATGAACTATCCAGGAAGTAGCTTACCCGAAAACCTATATAGTTTATATAACGGTCACAAGGCGCAAGCGCAAGAAAAATAAGCACTGAGATACGTGAAAAGAAAAGAATTTGCAATTAAACGTTGATTTAGATTATTTCTGAATAATAAAAGATGCTTTTCCTATTCATTGATCAGGAGGAAATTAAATATCTGGGTCATTACCAATGACATGTTTGAAATTATAAAGTATTTTGGCACGTAATGACAACGCCGGGAAATATGAAAAGGAAAGTAGTTGATCTTGAGAGTGTTTCAAAATAACAAGTAACTTGTGCATTCATGATGCTTTGTCCCTTTATCAAGAGACCAGTTATTTCAAGTGCAAACATCCTCGTTTGTAGTCTTGATACATTTATTTCACTCTCATATAGCTCAAAAAATTACCATGCCGATGTTTAAATACATGAACTGCGAATGAATTGTTGATATGGACACTGTTAAAGAAAACAAATAGTGCACTCCTCCCATCTTGGCATACACTGGGAAAAGGACCCTCCTTTTCCGAGAAAATCGCAGAACGAAAATGTGTTCACGGTGGATATGGGTAACTAACTTTATGTATTCGACAAATTTTAAGCATCCAAAAGTAAGTTATTGTTTACTAGTAATCATTGGAACAGTGCATCATTTCTTTGTATGGTTTTTTTTTTTATATATTTTATACCAATTTCTTTTTCTAACTCAGGTTGCATAGTGTCACGTTGGTAAATAATACCAACTGTCCTTGTTTTTTTGGCTTTCAGACATAATTAAAAGGGGATGAAATAAATTTCTGATACCAATATCTGCAAACAAAATCCTCAGTTTCGTTAGAAACTGTAAACTTCAAAGTAAAAAACATGAATATTAAAGACCATGAAAAAATGAGCAAATGTAAGCTAAACAGGTCAACTTTGCACGAGTAAATTGTAATCGTAGATTGAATTCAAATACATAATTATTTATCATTTAATAAATGACATTTATAATGAATCACTTAAGACATAGCATTGCAGAACCACTTGCTACTCAATGGTTGATGTTACCTTTCGCGGACTGAAGGTCCACTAGCAGGCGCAAAGACACAGGGTAATTATATGAAATTATGCATGTAACATTGCGCACAATTTTACCAGTCTTAAAGCATTTCCATTTAAAAATCTCCCAAAACAATACACCTTTTGATAAATAAAGGCATTGTTATCTTGATGAAATTATATTCCTTGCCTGAGAAAGAAAGTCATTTCGACTTACATTTTTAGTGGTTTAAACATGTACAAAAGGAAACTTGAATTATACCTCGATAAAAAAATAAAACAAAATAATAACTCAAGAGCCTCATGAGGTCAGATTATGTTTGCACCAGCAAACAAGTGTTTTATACTATGGGCTAAGCTCCTAATCGAACAGAGTCTAAAAAGTTGGGAATGAATTGGAAAACAGATCTGCCATTAGCACCATTTTTTCAATGAAACAATAAAGCAATCAAAGATATAACAAAGTAACCCAGAAAAGCTCATTTGCATGCAACTGTATTTAACTAGTTTTTTTCAGTACTCACCCAGTCAACCCTACCCTTGAATCTCGGCCAGTTACAAACATAAATAGAACAATACATTATATAAAATAAGTTTATTTACTTCTTTGGCTTTTTTCTTTGATTCTGTGTTCAACTCTGTGTTGTGTTAAGGTATAGAAAATAATAACGGTGTGGAAAACAAATTTACTTGTATGGTAAATGAAAACAAGTCTACATATGGCATAATTGTAATCTGTTTTACGGCTTTCATATTATATGTTGAATTTATTATTCACATGAGTGTGTTGGTTAAGTAACACAAATATGAGACTTGATTTGTCTAATTAATGACAACACATAATGTCAATTTGTCAGAACCGATATGATATCATGCAAAAGCTGTTTTAAAGACCTTGTTGTCCAGTATTATATTTTTGAACACAGGAATTTTATTTACTGACTTCAGTTTCATCAATGCCCTTATAACTAACAGTAGAAGGTCTATACTTTTACTCCTAAACACTTACACGTATGTTCAAAAAACATTATGTCAATATATCCTACAAATACATACTTTTTCTGATATTATCATGATTATATTGGTTTTAGCATTTACTAATATCAAAATAAAAAGATGAATGAAACTGTTTCTTGCTTCATACCAGGACAGTTGTCAGTATTACAGTCTTTGATTTCATAGTTGTCTGTTCCACAATCAGAGCCACCAGACACGGAAGTAGGACTATTACAGTGACGGAATCTCCATTGTGTACCTCCACCACATGTCACGTTGCAAGTATTCCAAATTGACCAGGGTCCCCAGCTTCCGTTAACTAGGTAAAAAAGAGAAATCTTAGCTAATTGCGATTTCCATTGCTACATGATGATTATTTCTGGATATTCACAAAAATAGTCTGTCTCACTGTTCTAATATATAGGCTATATATCTATTGATTCATCCCATACAGTATTTGAATCCTTTTACGTATTGGATCTGTATGTCAGAATTTACATTATTTTCATTCAACTCCTGCGATAAATCCATATTTCACCAAATTAACAAAACTACTACCAATTAATGCATGAAATCCGTTCAACAAATAAAGCACATAGACCTTCCACGCAACATTTAGTGCATGCCTAGTTCGTACTTCCGCCAGGGAAACGTTGTTCTTTCGCCGAACATTTTGAATGAATATTAATGAAATTGTATTTGCAAAATGCTGCTCATTATCACTGAATTACTAATTAGGCAACTCCAAACTCCAAATTAACACAACAAGGTCTATAAGCAGAACATATGCGACCGAAAAAGATGCCATCAACACCAAAATTGTACAAAGTGATCAAATTTTCTATAACAATGATTCAACGCTTAGTTATATTTAGAAATTCGAATACGTATGATAAAGTTTAATAACAGCCACTGTGTCTATGATGTATGATACATCCGACAGTTGTTTGCTTAGATATCAGCAACTTAATTGAAAAATGCCATCAACACCAAAATTGTACAAAGTGATCAAATTTTCTATAACAATGGTTCAACGCTTAGTTATATTTAGAAATTCGAATACTTATGATAAAGTTTAATAACAGCCACTGTGTCTATGATGTATGATACATCTGACAGTTGTATGTGTAGATATCAGCAACTTTATTGAAAAATTGTCAAAACAAATCCTGCCCCTATGTCAAATATGAAGCACTAAAGGTGGCAGTCAAGCATCATGTATCATAACATGATTTTAATCTGGCGATTAAAGAAGTTTCATAAAGCAAGTAAGCGTGTGAAGATATCAACGAATATTAAATTTGAACCCAAAGAAATATGACAGAAATAGTGTAAACATATACATTTTGTTTTAATGTTTGTCAAATCAAAATGTGTGCTATGTATCTTTAAACGTATTTCAAACGTGAACACAAGTAATGAGTGAAAAAAATGATATACATTGTAGTTGTAGACTCTCGAAGAATTTATTTTCAAACGTTTTAAATTTCATTAGATTCGCTAAGTTTGAAGTAGAAAAAATTGTTTACATAGCACTTTATTTATTTTTGAATAATGTTTGACAAGTCTGCTTAATATTTGCCTGGGATACCAATTATTGGTTTTCAACATGTTCAATGTTCTTTAACTTTGATTCTAATTTATAAATGCATATATTTTCATTCGTGTGCCACTAATGTGTCTTCTGGCGTATCAAATGATAAACCTAATATCTCAAATGAGTGTTTACTTAGAATAAACGATTAAACAAAACAAAAACATGTTCAAATTCAAAGAAAACAAAATCAATAAACATACTACTTTTCTATATATTCTAACAATGTTTTGCAAGTCTGCTTAATATTCGATTAGATAACAGCGAATATACAGAATTGAAAGTTCTAAATCTTGAAAAACGCGTTCACTGGGCCTTTTCCCTCTTCTTTTAAACCTGACAATGCAATAATGTGTTAAAACGCAGAAGCTAATATACAGACCAAGACATACTATCTTATTACAAAGCAGTGCCTCTAATGTATCGCCATGGCATGAAAACCAGTATTAGACAGAGATAAATTATTACATCTGCAGGATCGTGTCTGAATTTTTAATCTGACCAATTTGTCCACACAGACCACTTACCATTAATAACTATATGTATAAACATTTTATCATTTTTCTAAGTGGTGAAATACACAAGTTGATACTAGTGCTTTTTATAAAACAAAATACATGGAAAAATCCAAAACTATGAGTCGACGAAGGACTGACAACTAAATGAATGAATAAAGAAGATGACAAAATAATCAATTAGTCAAGAAAAAGTAATCGAGCAACATGATTCCCACAAAAAAGCGTGTAAACTAAGGTGAACCGGATGGATAAATAGCTCAGGTTTGAACTTGAATTTTGAATTCTGAGTTTAGAATGATCAAGTGCTTCAAATGTATAATGTTGATACGACTGAAATACAAGTGCGAGATTTAGCTAACTATAAAACCAGGTTTAAGCCATCATTTTCTACGTAAGGGAATGCATGTACCAAGTCAGGAGTATGACAGTTGTTTTCCATTTGTTTGATGTGTTTGAGCTTTTGACTTTTCCATTTGATCAAGGACTTTCAGTTTTGAATTTTCCTTGGAGTTCAGTATTTTGTTATTTTACATTTTCTGGTCATATTTCTTCGAAAATATGTAATACTGTGGACAATACAGCTCATTCTTTATTATCTGTATCTTTTTATATGATACCATATTAACGATATTAGGGGATTAGGGAATGCATGGACGATATAATCAAATAATGCAATTGCTGTGAAGGCTGGAATAGTCGCTGATGAATATCAAATGCAGTATTCCTGCATAAGTAAATATCATTTAATAAAGTATAGAACAATATCTTCATAACATATTGTTAGTATGATTTTGTCAACGGCTTTGTTGTAATAAACATATTTCGAGTAATGTGCAGAACGTATATATTCAAAGATGTGTCGTGATACATTATTATACAGTTGTTAATGCTTCAAATACCTACACCGTCAATATGGTATTGTTTATATTTTAAGTAATGTATATTTTAATTGAATCGATAAAATCAAGTTTTAATAAGATTTTAAAAATACAATTGAAAATATCACAGAATAAGAAAAATGTTATAAACAAATCGTACGGAAATATCTGACACTTTATCATTGAAGCAAATGTTTTCTTGAATAAACATGCATGTCAAATATCACATGTGTATGCTATATGTCTTTATCGTATTTCAAAACTTGATTTACTTTTTGTTATAAAACGGAATGGAAAAACTATAATACAAGACTAAACATGCATTTTCAAAGAAGTTTTCAAAGATTCAAATATTAAAAGACATGTTTAAACTCGAACTCGAAAACATGATATTTACATACATGTAGCTTTTATTCATTATTTTCAAATATGTTAGATTAGCCTCATTAATATTCTATTAAATAACCATAAAAGTTGATAAAAATTGTTAACGTTGCAAATGAAAAGTAGTATTGAGATACAAATACACATACCTGGACAAGGAATTTTATTACAAAGCTGTGCTTCCAATGTATCACCTTTGCATGGCAGACCACCATTAGAAGGAGGTGGATTATTACATGTTCGAGATCTTGTTTGAATCCCATTGCCACAACTCTTGCTACAGTGAATCCAATTTGCCCATGATAACCATCTCCCATCAACGACTACAAAACAATTTTATTATAAGACTATTCAAAGTAGTGGAATAGTCATGTGGATACTTGTGCTCATTTTATATAAAAGGATAAAACGGAATTATCCAAAGTAATGACTCGAGACGGACAGAAAATACTAATGAATAATACAAAGGACAAAAAAACTGCCCACTTAAAAGTAAAG